>BROG01001102.1:107500-110000 GCA_030159075.1 Atrina japonica
TATATATATATATATATATATATATATATATATATATATATATCTATATATATATATGCATGTATCAAGACACTCGTTTATGTCCATAAGACTTCATCAGTGGAGCTCAAATATAATATAAAAGACGTAAGTAAATTTCCCCCCAAAAAAGTGATATGATGCAAGGACGAATAAAAAATCTAAACTCGTTGCAAATAATCACTGTTGAATGAATATCTTAGCTTTAATAAGTTCAGAAATTAAGTTATATTATCTGAGTTAAATCCTTTAAAACAATGTAGAATGTAGAGATGTAAAATGTAGAATGTAAAAATGTAGAATGTAGAAATGTAAAATGTAGAATGTAAAAATGTAGAATGTAAAATGTAAAATGTAATGTAAAAATGTAGAATGTAGAAATGTAAAATGTAGAAAACAATCGACTGCTACCTGATACTGGGTTTAAGTGTACCCTCCGAAACGTTTCTCTTTTAACTGGACATACATCTTTAACCGTTCAACCCTACAGACCATATACTAAACTGGTCTTAAACAACAACAATAAATTGTGTGAAATTGGAGCTCAACGGATGAAGTCTAATTCAAAGAAACGATTGTTTTGAACATTACAACTTTGGTATTATGTTGATGATGTTTATACGATATATAACACCCAGGGGCCGTCATCACCAAAGTTACTCAGTACTCAAACTTTCATTACTTAGACTATATATAGTAAAATCTATGTAACCAGGCGTCGCGGAGTCCTGTGAACCATTTTTTTTACCTGGATGAGTTTAAAATTTAGGTAATAAAGCATAACATTAAAATTACAGTGATTGAATTAATCCTTCTTACTTCTCGCCATACATAAGAGAGTATCCAACCAGAAAAAAAATCGTTTTTCCCGTGCATGTTGCCAACACCGAAATGTGATTAGAGTAATCCGTATGGTTATTAAAATATTACTCCGCCCCGCCATTTTATGTGAATCGGACAATACCATTTGTAGATCTACTGAAACGCACTGAACAGGAAACATATTAATATCTTTTACCATTTACATACAATATTTCGTTCAAACTTATGCTTTTTCTGTAAAAACTGAATACGTCGAATACGGTACACACAATTTAATTTTCTGAAATTTTCTTCATATATGCAATGGCTATCATCATCATCATCATCATCATCATCATCATCACCATCATCATCATCATCATTTACAATTGTATGCCTTCAATATAATACAAATATGTCCAGTTACAGCAAAGTGTTTTGATTGTATTATTATGTTTATAATATGTATAACCACTAGGTCGTTGCCACTGCTGGTGGACCGTTTGAGTCCCCGAGGGTATACATAAACCATACCTGATATTTCGGTACCATCTGTTCGACTCATACTAAAGTAATATTTGGCACTGTTAAAACTATTTAATTCGAAAATTGTCTAAAACTAAGATAGTCATATTTTTACAATGGTTACTCTTAGACGGTTTTCGGCTATACATTTATAGATATTATTTGACCTTGTATGATACCACTTTATCTTTTTATACTTTCATACTTTTTAAATTGGAGCTCAACTGATGAAGTCTTATTGACAGAAACGATATCGGCTTGAGCATTATAACTTTGGTATTATGTTTTTAATATTTAAAATGATGACAAGTTAATTGATCTGGAGTGCTGAACATATTTGGTGATTTGGGCCCGGGTTGTTAAACAGTATAAATGGAACAATTCAGTACAATCTGATCTCTTTCATTATGTGTACTCTACTAAACTATGTTAGCATATTGTAAACTTTTATAAAGTTACCTGTATAGCCAAGGTGGCGATGTGTAAACTAACATTAATTTGTGGCGGCAAAAAATGTTTGTTCGGACTCCATGCCAATGGACCCTGTTGTAGCGGACAAATTCAACGGGTGTGCGTGCGTGCGTGCGTGCGTGCGTGCGTGCGGGTGGATGGATATATGGGTGCACGAGCTGCTAACAAAATTGGACCCGAATGAGGGTTTTATGTTTACTCCTTCGTGTGATTTTTTGTACAATATTTAATTTTCAAATCAGTTTTCATTATTGCATTATCTATAAAAGAAACATTGCATAGAAAATACAAAATGTACCATCTGAACAAATTTATATACATATGCAAGAATGACAATAGGGGAACGCATGCATTTACTCATTTCAATTGTATGATATCACTCAGTCATTGGTTGTAAATGTAAGGCATTCAAATGAAAACAAAACGATAAATTCATATATATAATAAAACAAAATAAAAAAGGAATGCTTACAATTCTTTGTATAAATTTCATACTATATTTCTCTCTCTCTTATTATGTTTATATATATCACACACACACACACTTACACACACACACACACACACACACACACACACACATACATATAATATACATATATATATATATATATATATATATATATATATATATATATATATATATATATATATATATATACACGGTTCCATAAAATCTAATTTC
>BROG01001102.1:115000-133211 GCA_030159075.1 Atrina japonica
GCATGGATAGGGCACTCGGTCGTTCCGAACAAAAAAAAAAAAGAAACAAACAAAAACAAACAAACATTTGATTAAAAAAGAGTTACAGATTAGGTTACAAAATCGGTAATTAAGAAATTGACGAGGCAGAAGATAGCGAATACTATTTTAGAAATGAGAACAACGTCTCATTTGATATTAGTTATCTGAATGTTATAATTCCTCGGTGCTTAAATCTAAGTCGATCCTTTACCTAGATCCACCACATACTTCACGTATAAAGAAAAGCAGAAGAGGAAGAAACACGTTTGGAAACCAGTAGTTCAGATAAAACCGACTAAATGACGAAAGCCATAATTATAAAAGCCGAAGCATACAGGATGATATGGGGAAATTTGCTTTAATCACAAATTTTTTTACTAATTTTCATATCACCGAAACTACAATGTAGCAGATTAATATAGTTGGTGTTTTTGTATACTTTAAAAGTTTATACTTAGTACATGAACGTAATTTAACAGACTAACAAAGTCACGATTGACGGAGTATTTGAATTAATTTTAATTTACTTGGTATGTATTTACCTTGAGTATTCTCGGCGGCCATTGAAACACATTCGGCTAAAAGAAAAACAAAATGACTGTCCAGTATGGATATTTACATTAAATCTTAAAGTGATTTAAAGAGCAATTAAGTTGGGAATTTAACACAAGACGATATCCACAGATACATGATAGGTGTTATAAAATCGCGGAGAACTCCTGCATGAAATATGTACATTCAATGGGCTTGAATAGTATGAGATAAAAATATGGGGGCTTTAGAAGTTTTGAATTTGTTGTGCTATTTGAAAACCGTGAAATCAAATCGTTGAATGAATTTAAAAATATATATATATATATGTTAGGAAAAAACAAGATACAACGGAATGTACACAGTGTAATCGTGTTTATCTGCGAACACATTGATATATAAGATATTCGATGATATTGGATAAACTGTGCTTGTTGTTTATAAAATGTTAACGTGATAAAATGGATTAATATATCACCTCAGTGTATGTTAACGTAATTTTTATGAAAAAAAAGATAAAGTAAAATTTATCAGAATTTATTTACTGTATTTATTTGGATATAACTAGAATCGCCCATTTTTGTGAGTTCCACGGACAAATTTCATAGGATTCACAATGCCACAAAAGAATAGAACACATCCGCGCAATGAACGGACAAAGGAAGACAGAGACCCAAAACGTATAAACGAACACCTGAAGGTAAATTTTTATTCAATTTAGTCTTAATTTTTTTTTGTTTACTATTGATTCAAATTTTCTTGATATGCGTTTACAATCTATTAAAATGTCAAACATCAAACATTCATTCTCCCTACCTAAATTAAGAATCTTTCTTTTTTTAAAGTATGCATGAGTGAATGAGGGAAAGGGGTTGTGGGTAAGGAATTTTATTGTATTTATTCATAAATACAAACTATTTACATATAATGATTTCACATTTGTCACACACACACGCACACACACACACACACACACACACAAACACACACACGCACACAAACAGACAGATATTTATATATTGATTTTGTGATGAAAAAGTTTATTTGTGAAAGGCAGTAGGGCGGTTCTCTCCATTCGCTCTCATTGTTGCACAGAAAATCTAATTTAGATCAAATGTGACCTCGTATTTGTATCCTGTCGGAATGATTGAAACTTGATTATCATTGGTTAGAAGCCACAGATTCAATGGTCGTCAAAGATATGAGGTCACTGTCATATAACCCTTATTAAAGTTCCTTAGATCTGCCACTTAGGGTATCAGAAAAAATGAGTGAAGGGGTATGCTTTTAATATGCTTGATATCATATGTTATGTAAATGTCATGTCAATTTCTGATGAGGTAAAAAAGGAATAACCATTAAATGAACTTTATAAGTAACCATTAACGACTTTTCACTGAGTCAGTCTACAAGCCGATTACGTTTCCAACAGGTTAAAAAACGGTAATATAATGTAAAGCAATTGCAACATTGTATACAGCTGTTCCTAGAATATCTCATCAGTTCGTGTTCTTTGTAGATACAATTCTACGATGTGTTTGCGGAGAGACAAACAGCACGAAGTTTCGCAATGTGTTGGGAATTCACCACATACGCCTACGAGACCTGCAGAGACTGTTGGTATGGATTGACAACGATATTCTGTGGCTGTTTTATTGCGATGTTTTGGGGATGTCAAATTGCAGTGCTAGCATTTAAACATATTTGGTTCATAACACCTTGTTCAATCGTCCTGAAAGTTTGTTTCGTCGATATTTTCCAAAAATGTTTTAAACTGTATTCAGACTGTTGCATCACTCCCTGTACTCACGCTCTTGGTGGTTTGTTTCACGTGTTTCATACAGATATAAAGGAACCAGTTGTTGTTACTCAAAACGGTCGCAAAGCAAAAATTGCAGATAGAAAGAAAAAACCGGAAGATGATACAGAGCAGGGGAATGAGGACAATACTGTAATATTACTTCCGGTTCCGGTTAACGAAAGAGAAAAATCATATATAGCCTCTAATCCTTCCAATGCCAAGAAATCAATTCAAAGACAGATTGGGCTTTTTATGTAATTATGAGGGAGTATGGAAATATTTACATCCGTACTAAATGAGGAATCAAGAATGAAATAAGATTGTTTAGTATAGATGTAAAAACAAAATGGAAAGGAGATACATTTAAACCTCGTTACAGATGAATTGTGTTATTTAGATTAACATATTTTTAATTCTTTTTTCGGTTTATTTGGTGATGCACTATTTTCTTTTGATTACGTCATCTTGTCGCTAAATTTGGTTTAAAAAATCGTACATTCCACAGGGTTGACAAGCCAATAATATAAATAAATCAATAATTCAATAATGTAAGTAAACAAATAAACTACTAATGTAAATAAATTCAAAGTCTAGGAGTCTTATTTTCTTTCATGAGATGTTGTTCTTAATCATTGTTTATCATTTTTAAAAAAAAAATGTGATGTACATGTAATAGGGCTCTTGGAAAAGTGCTGCACAAGTAATTACAAAAATGAAATATATATAAATATATATATATATATATATAACCATTTACAGTGAAATTGTTGTCAGCTGGATACGAAATTCATTATTTATAATTAACTTTTCGTGGCAGGCTTTCATACAACAGCTGTGTATCCAGTATTGAATATACAACGCAACCGGTCTGTATACTTGCAATAAGGAGGATAACAGCCGGTATGTAAATATATTATGTCAACGATCCTTAGTCGGACATTGACTGACATTAATGACCCGGTAAGTGCATGCATAAGTACGGGTTTTCTCACGTATTGTAATCTGTTAAGCACACCATTCATACAGATCCATTTCATAGACGATACGTTTGCATTTTGTTTCTCGACATTTTAATTCTAAAAACCAAAATCTTTAAATACGAAATGAATATCATGTACAAAATTTATTTCTTTTAAATTGCATAATACGTCCTCATTAATTACAATACGAATTACAGAGATTTGATTATTTCTTTCTTGCATATCTACATGTATTGTCAATTCGTATCAAATGTTTTCAGTCAATAGTATTTTGTCAGAGTTGTCCCCCTTTAGGCGGCCATAATATAATCACCTTTCTCTATTTTTTTTTTGGTAAGCGATCGAATTAAATTACAAAGTACATCTATTAGTAAAAGATGCATAGGGTATATGTTAATGAACACCTGATATAAATATATAAAAACTAAAACGAACATCTTAAAATTATTTTTCACCACTAAATTCAATTGATTTATTAACCCTCCACACACTAGAAACCACAATAGAATGGTCTAAAGAATAGGAAAGAGCAAACCATTTAAATACTTTAGCGTTAAAAGGTTTAGGGCAAATGTATACTTTGTTTTACTGTAAGACTGTACCCAACTCTGGCAAAATACTACCTATGAACAAATACCAAAAAGCTATGTAACTTTTAAACCACATATATATCAAGTCAGTTCTTTTTTTCCCTGTTATCAAATATATTTAGTATTTGCATGGTCCGTTGTAATTCCATTTCACCTTCCTGCAAAAAATAAAAAAAAAAGAAAAGTATGAAGCTTTTCCAAACCTTACTCATCCTAAAATATTGAATATGAATATTTGTTCAACGGGAATAATGCATGTACCACGTGATAACCGATAACGTGTGTGCGGTACTAATATATCCAATGATGATGAAACGTAACACTGCATTATCTTCCCGCTGAAATGACGTTACTGCGGGATATCATCTGCAAGCGTCACTCCATCACTAAAAGAAACAAAAGCCCGCACAACCTTTATAAGGTATCACGTGATACATGAATTAGTCCCACTCCCGAGAATATAAATCCTAACAAATGTAAAATTGAAATTTATAAACCACACGCCACGCGTCGAATCAAAATCAGGATCCGCTCCTCAACGATTAATTGATCTTTTGTATATCTAATGTAAAGCGCCTGACGTCATTCTGTTATCGAATTTACATTATGCTTTACAAATGATACATAAAAAGAATGTGAATGTTAATTCCACCTATTCACGGGACCTTAACTAGTAAATAATCTCAGTATATATATATATATATATTATATATATATATATATATATATATATATATATATATATATATATATATATATATATATAATATATATATATGTGTGTGTGTGTGTGTGTGTGTGTGTGTGTGTGTGTGTGTGTGTGTGTGTGCATAAGAAGAGAGAAAGACCGGTCACCACCTGAAGGCGAAGCCAACAAAACCACCAACAAAACCTGAAGTGAAGAAAAAGAGCAGCACAAGATAGGTCTAAATCAGAAGTGCGGGCCCTGGGACTGGAGAATTAGGCCGGAATACGCATGGTCCGAATACAGGTGGATAGACCGTGCACACCATAACATCGACAAAATTAATAGAAATGAAGTTTCAGGTTTTATTGTGTATGAAAATAATTTTATTTGCACCAAAAATGCATAAATACATAAATACAGGGGATGTATACATCTTATATTGTGTTGATTTTGGACACGTCACTCTTGATTGCAGTGTTAACCTATCGGCTTACAGAAATGATCTACCTGTCTGGATAACATAGAGTAATACCCCTCTTATTAAATCACTTGTGGGCATATATTTAGGCCGGCATTGGGAATAGACAAGAAACGGAAAACACAATATATATTTACATCAAAGACAGAGGAAATAATTTGGGACCAGCTAGTAACACTGGATCGGACAATAATCCGGAATACTCAAGGTCCGGAATAGACAAATTAAACACATCTATATATTATACATCGAACAAACACTAACCGCCGGAAAACAAGACATGTAACCAGGTATTATGGGGACACCCCACCCACCTCGAGTACAATCTAAATATACATGTGAGGAATACATCCTCGTCAACATTGATTAAGACAAGTCAGCAATCATCATTGAACAGGTTGCGCAGCATTGTAGCATAGTTCAATGCGTATTATATTTGGGAGAAAGTCGATTTTTTCGAATACTTTGCACAAATGATATTTCTTGGTGGATTAATAAGACTTTGTGTCGGATCTGTGAATCTTAACACATTAAGTCAATGTTTCATATTCGAAGAATAAACATAGAAGAGACGCATCTGAATTAGACTTTCACTTTCCCTATAATGAAACTGTTTAAAATGTCCTTTTTGGCATTATATGATAAATGACCTTGGCTGATGGTGACATTAAGATTTATCGGCCCGAGGATATTGATAAATCCATATGTCGTCTGAAACTAAAGTCAGCATTTGTTTTATTATATGACTTTAAAAATTAACAAAAAAAATTATCAATTGACATTTAATGTTTAACTCCTGCATAGAACGGGTTTAAAATCATGTTTTGATTTTTACCAACTTATGATATGATTTGTTCATTTGTTCGTTAGGTATTTTTAACATCCTTTTGCTATAAAATTCTTGAGAATGTGTCATTGGTAAATTTTGTAAACCAGCATGTCCTCTGAACGTCTACTATGATTGCAAACAACTTAACCCTTTCAACCCTACATGCCATAATAGACTGGTCTTACATAATGGGAAACAGCATACTACTTAGATATTCAGGGGTGAAAGGTTTCAAGTGATGTTTCAGTGAGAAAAGGTTTTCCATTGTTTTATTCAATGCGATTTATACAATCACATTTGCTGACACAAACCAACGAGAACATAAGGCAATATAACATCCAAGGGTCCTCTGAACTGTTCAGTGATTGAAAGTAACGCTGGAACCACGGGTGATAATCGGGTTCAATGCAGATCACCATAACTCAAACCAATCAGTGATCAGAAAATAAATTATTTTATGTTCTGTTGCACGCATGCTAGATATGCAATAGACACTGGCGGTAAGTTTTGTTTTGTACTCAGACAATGTAATATAATGATGATGCCAGTGTAGAGTTGCTTAGGACTCACCACCGTACATAGAAGTGCCGTTCTCTTAATATAAAAAGGACACTGCATAACTAATCGTACTGATCATTACTAACAGTGAGGTACCACTTATATATAAGAGAAAAAGACACCTACAGCTACATTCTGACATACGAAAAAGGAAAAGAAAACGAACAAACAAACTTATAATAAAATAATTATAAGTATTGTGACAATCACAAGTGGACAAAGGACATACACATTCACAGGTGGTAAAATATTTATTGTCGGCACTGATATAGATATCAAGTCGTTCCATATGGTGCGTTAATGTGAGTCTTTTGCAGTCATCATCTTATAGAGTCTGCCTGGCTCAGTCGGTAGCGCGCTCGACTCTGGATCGTGAGGTCGTGAGTTCGAGTCCCGCCGGCGAAAGGTTGCTTTCCTGTCTCTCGGATGAGACAGTAAGAACCGAGGTACCGTGTCACACTAGGCGTCGGTATGTTGAAGAACCCTCAACTCTTAATGGCCGTAAGTGCCGAGCATAGGCCAAAATTTGAAGCCCTTCGCCGGCATTTGGTGACGTCTCCATATGAGTGAAACAATCTTGAGTGGGACGTTAAACAGCAAAAACAAACATACAAACCACCTGCATTCAGTGCAGGCGGCGAAATAATCAACAGGTTTCTATCGAACCGAATTCAACCCATTTCTGTTACTAAAAAATGTTATTATAAAGAAGATCAGCATACCGACCTTAAATTTACGAAATGTGTAAGGATCCCAATACTATAGAGTACTGGGTATCACAATAAAACAAATAATATATGAACCATTGCGCTGTGCCAAATATACAGTTTTTCGTGTTGTGTCGTTCCGTGACCGTTCGGTACAATAGTATTTAGTTTTATAGCTAAAAGTAGGACAACGCCACTTCCGGTTAAGAAGTACCATGTCATCGTATATACCATCCAGTGATATCTGCCAGATTTGAAAAAATAACAGCCTGCAACGATGTGATGACAAAGTATCGACTTCTCCAGAAAGAATATCTATCTAAAATTAATCCCTCGTAGTTAAACAAAAACAAGATCTCGTTAATATAGATATAACAGAACGAGGCAGGACCTCGTCAGGCGTTCAACTGAAGTCACGTGATCCGGGTTCAAACTATTGCGACAAAACAGATCGGAATCGAAGAACTCGAAAATAGTATATTGTTGGTTTGTTTATTGTTGGTTAATGTCCTAATCAAGAATATTTCACTCATACTAAGACGTCACCAAATGCCACTGAAGGGCTTCAAAATTTGGCCTATATCGGCACTTACGGCCATTGACCAATGAGGTTTCTTTAAGGTGCGCAAACCTATTGTGACACGGGACCTCAGTTTTTGCTGTCTCATCCGAAGAAAAAGCAAGCAACCTGCCGCCGGTTGAACTCGAACTTGCGACCTCACGATCAAGAGTCGAACGTGCTACCGACTGGGCCAGGCCCACTCGAAAATAGTATATTGAATAATAATAATAATAATAATAATAATAATAATAATAATAATGATAATAATAATAATAATAATAATGATAATAATAATAATAGCAGTAGTAGTAGTAGTAGTAATAATGATAATAATAATAATCTAATACTAATACTAATACTAATACTTACAATAATAATAATAACACAATTCCCAGACCATACTTACGCGCATTCCAAAAGGCATATGTTATCATAGGTCCTGTTGTCAAGGCCACACACTGGCTTCAAAATAGGTGGACAGACACATCCAATAGATCCACACTCACCTACATACGCCATAGTAACATTACTGAAGACAAAAAAAAAGTGTTTCTTCAAATTCACGGAATAAGTACATCAATATTATTTGTCGTATTGGCAGTGTAACAACTACAACATCAACATTATCTGTCATACTGGCAATGTAACAACTACAACATCATCTGTCATACTGGCAATGTAACAACTACAACATCATCTGTCATACTGGCAATGTAACAACTACAACATCATCTGTCATACTGGCAATGTATCAACTACAACATCAACATTATCTGTCTTATTAGCAGTGTAAATACTACAACTACAACATCAAATGTCTTACTGGCAGTGTAACAAGGGGGGGGGGGGGGGGGGGGGGGGGGGGGGGGGGGGGGGGGGGGGGGAACATCAATATTATCTGTCGTATTGGCAGTGTAACAACTACAACATCAACATTATCTGTCATACTGGCAATGTAACAACTACAACATCATCTGTCTTACTGGCAGTGTAACAACAACAACATCAACATTATCTGTCTTATTAGCAGTGTAAATACTACAACTACAACATCAAATGTCTTACTGGAAATGTACATACTACAACATCAAACATTATCTACCTGCAGTGTAACAACTACACTTTCATCATTATCTATCGTACACGCTGGCAGTGTAACAACTGCAACATCAAATTATCTGTCTTACTGACATTATCTGCCTTACTGACATTATGTGTCTTACTGACATTATCTGCCTTACTGACATTATCTGTCTTACTGACATTATCTGTCTTTCTGACATTATTTGCCTTACTGACATTATCTGCCTTACTTACCGGCAATGTAAATAACAAGCATTGTTGTAGGTCCTGTTGTCCACTCCACAAACAGGAAGGTAGATATGTGGACAAGGACACAGGGTGTATAGTTCCGACTGTGGACAAGGACCGTCAGAGGCTTTCTGTACAGATCTGATTAATAATAAAAAGAAAATATAATATAGAACAAATGACTAACGACAAGGACAAAAACATTGTGAATTTTTTTGGACCTGTCCCTTCATCAGGAGGAAAATATTAAGTTTACATAAATAACACACACACGCACACACATACACACACACTCACACACATACACAGAGACACACAAACACACACACACACACACACACACACACACACACACACACACACACACACACACACAAACACACACACACACATAGAGGGAGAGATAGCCGTATCCAGATAATTAACACACACATGGATGCATTGTAAATATTACATTCATATATTCATTTAGGGTATGATCGAAACAGGAAAAACTCAAAATGAGTTCTATATTAATTATCATTAGATACGTATTTAAGAAGTTGTATGTCGTGTTTCAATGATCGGACAGTGCACCCCTACAAGTGGCCACTCCGCTGTCACCCCATATCGGGATTTGTTTAATCCTCTACATAACATGTAAGTAGAGAACGAATCCGATGTGACGATTGTTTTCTATTTAAATTGTAACTTTAAAAGACGAATACATACGCACAGTCCAACAGACACTGGTTATCATAGGTTTTCCCATCAACTCCACAAACCGGAGCCATTATCATCGGACAAGCACATACTGGTTTTGTTTCACAGCTGCCATCATGGTCCTTCGACACGCCTCTAGTAACGATAAAACATATTGAAAGGCATTTTCTATATAAAAAAAATCAGATACCAAACTATAAATCAATAGAATGTCCAGGATATAGATACAAATCCGGTAAAAATGGACAAACACGGACCTCTGGAAGAGGTGGGATCAGATGCCATGGAGGAGTAAGTATCCCCTGTCGACCGGTCACACCCGCCTCGAGTCCACAGCCAAGTCCAATGAAACACGTGAAAAGTGTATCGTCGTCAAAATCTTATCTGAATATGTAAAGGTATCCTGGCCCAAGTTTACTTATATTTTGTATTTCCCTTTTGTAGTTGTTGTACCTTCTGTATAGTTTTCATTACATTGTTTTATAAATCACATGTCATTTAAGACGCACATAGGCTACTAAGAGTTAAACCGTATAAGAAATGTTGTTGGTTCACAGGTACCAAGGTATTAATTATCAATAATTCAAAGATACAATATACAAAACCAGTGAACATTGGGTAAAGACGGAACTCTAGACATCTAGAGGCGGATCAGGTGTCGTGAGAGGAGTTAGCATCCCCTGTTGACCGTCTAGACCGCCTTGAGTCTAATTTCAAATTCAAATGAAATACGCGAGGAATAGCCCATCGTCAGAACCGGTACAAATGAATTAGCAACCGAAAAAAAAGGAATGTAGGAAAAACATATGACATTCTTTTAGTTTGTTTATGTTGTATTAGTCTGTACTCATCACAAAATCCCCAAAACACACGTTTATATGCAAAGAAGCCAATTGAGGCCATCACGCTAATTTGTAAAATTCCAATAAAACACTTAAAAGGGCATTGTCAGTGTTCTTTCTTCAAAACAATAGTTCTCCCTTGTTACAACTTAAATTGCTATACAATAACAAAAAGAGATATATACAGGCAAAACAACACTAAAATTCCTATATAATTTGTGAAAATTGCTTGAGAAACCCAGGTTTGGCACTTTTG
The DNA here is from genome assembly GCA_030159075.1 of Atrina japonica. Lineage (NCBI taxonomy): Eukaryota > Metazoa > Mollusca > Bivalvia > Pterioida > Pinnidae > Atrina > Atrina japonica. The sequence continues at coordinate 125,857 of BROG01001102.1, forward strand.
TTACTTGCAATTGATCAACTCAACCCCATTATTTGTATATGAATACCACAGTGGACGATAAGACATGACTTTCGTAGTACAAAATATATAGGAATATGGTAGCGCAGTGGTTAGCGCACTCGCTTTTCACCAATGCGACCCGGGTTCGATCCTCGGATTGGGCAGGGAAGTATGTGAAATGGTCATCAACACATACGCTCCTGTCCTTCGGACTCTAAATTAAAAAAACCGAGGTTGTGTGAGTGTGGCACGTTAAAGTTTGCTCAATGTTGTTCGAGCATAAAAATTTGTACCCTTCATTTTAAATGAGTGTTCTTGAGTGGGACGTTAAACCACAAAAACAAACAAACAAACATGTCAAGAATTCTAAGAACATGGTACGTTTTTAGGGCTGATCATCAACACAATCCTTAAAATTCATACATTTTAAAGGTGTTTAAACCACAAAACGCCCACTTGTCAAGAATTAAGAAATGGACGTAGGTGTCAATCCTATTCATACATGAGTTCCCTTGTAGATATCAGCTGTTCCTTGCCAATTTTCTTGAAATAGGGTGATTTAACTACCTTTAGGCATCGGCATTAATAAATAGTAAAACTCAGAGTGTCCTATTTCTAAAGCAGAAGTGACATATAGCTACACATATCCTACTTCTAAGTAAACAAGATACTGGAATACAACTAAACAGAGATAAGTAAACGAATACCTAAGGTATAATTTATAACAGGTAAGAACACGAGATCCTTGTATATAATGTAAGACAGGTAAGTAAACGAGAACATAGGACATAATAACTCAGGTAAGTAAACGAGAACATCGGGTGTAATTTATGACAGATAAGAAAACGAGATCCTAGAATGTAACTTAACAAGAGTTAGTACACTAGATCCTAGTGTTTAATTTATGACAAGAAGGAAAGTGAGGTCTAAGAATATAACGGAACACAAGTAAAAAACCGAGAATCTAGGGTATAATTTATGACAGGTAAGGAAACGAGATTCTAGGATGTAACTTAACACAGGTAAGTAAAGGAGTACCCAGTGTATCATTTAGGACAAGAAAAAAACAAGATTCCAAGAATATGATTTAACACAGGTAGGAAAACGATATGTACGGTACCATTTATGACAAAAAACAAAACAAGATCGTGGAATATAACTTTAAAAAGTCATAATACGAAATCCAAGAATATAATTTAAAAGGTAAGTTGAAGAGATCGTAGCGTTTAATTTGAGACAGGTAAGTAAAACAGTAACGAGGATATTTCTTAACACAGGGAAGTAAGGGAGTACTTTGGATATAGCTTAACACAGGTAAGTAAACAAGTACCTAGGTTTTAACTTTACTCAGGTGAGTCCTGTATGTATGTACTTACGCGCAGTTCAATAAGCACTGATTGTCGTAAGTCTGACCGTCTGTCCCACACACTGGATTCAATATCGTCTGACATGCGCATTCCCCAGACACATCGCAAGAACCGTCACGTACCTTGGTTACACCGCTTAAATATAGAGTTATATATATATATATATATATATATATATATATATATATATATATATATATATATATATATATCGATATATTGTCCCCGTTATAACGGTTAACCAACATAACATCACTATTTTGTGAAGAACATATTCATCCCATATAATCCCCTGCTTTAAGGCCAAATCGACATGCCGCCATCCGCCGCCGAATCACCGGTATAAATGGTCTTTTATGAATATTAAATCCCACGACTGTTAGCCGACGGCAATTGTGTTCTTCATAGTACGACTTCAAAGGGTGACCGTATGCCCTAAACTGGTACCCGGTTGTATTATCAAAGTCTAGAAGTCAGACAGGGATTCGCTTACGAGTGGCAAATTTTTGAGAAAAAAATAATGGGAATATATAAACCTTAAGTCTCTGTAAAACGAGGAAAGTAAACAGTAGAAATGTTTCCGGATTAATGTCAGAAACAGATCTAAAATTTTCTGGTCGTTGAACATGTACTGCTTCATAATTTGCACGGTTAAATTTTGGCCATTTTAATAGGGTGGACAAATTGTCCAAATTTAAACAAGAGACAAAATGTTATGATTTACAATAGTGAGTCCTAAACAAGATATATACAACAGAGATTAAAAACGTGTTGTTATGAAAACAACCACATTATGAAAAGACGAAGTCCGCATTATCTTTACTTTTTACTAATTAAAAATTTATATACAATCACCAGATAATTATTCGTTTGCAAATGAATAATTCAACCTTACTGTTTGTATAAGTATACGACACTGGACATAATCTAAGAATTTAAAAATTTTAAATCTTTTGGCGACACACAGCTAACTCTTGTTTACCTATATTATGTTACATATCATTATCAGAGACAAAAGTATTGAAATCCGTTATCAGTTCCATCTTTCATATACTCCAGTTACTATCCATTATTGTAATTTATATTTGTGTAATGTCAATTTCTTATGTATTGAACAGATAAAAAGATCTACTTAACACATATGTGCATTTGTCATGTAAGTGAAAATAATTCTCATAGATTCAATAAAACCGCACAAGGCAATACAACGTTGCGGCACATGTGATTTATGCCTGGTCAATGAACTTTAAACCTTTCAAATTTCATTTAATATGTACATCAGTAAATACAGAAATATAGTACTCACGCACAGTCCAGTGAGCACTGGTTGTCGTACGTTTGTCCATTACTACCGCACACCGGAAGTAGTATTGATGGACACGCACAAACAGGCCCCGACTGACAAGCTCCATCATGTTGTTTGGTTACTCCACTTAAAAATATAAAATTATATATATATATATATATATATATATATATATATATATATATATATATATATATATATATATATATATATATATTCCTAACTCTCACGAAAGCTCTGTTTATACAACCTGATAACAGTTTATGGCACTCGGTATTCGGGTTAACTCCCTATGCTGTCGAAATTTGATGTGAATAAGCTAACCGTCGGTTAACTCATTTACTCAAACCTGTTTCTTAATCTGGCCTGGAGATATATTCGATTGATATAACATGTATAAATGAACATTTGTACCGGAGAATCGGCGGTGGATTGCTATCTGGGGATATTGGCGTTACATCCTAGAATATAACTTAAAACAGATAAATAAACTAGATACTAGTGTTTAATTGATGACAAGAAAGAAACCGATGTCTAAAAATAAAACTGAACACAGGTAAAAAAACGGAGTATCAAGGGTATAATTTATGACAGGTAAGAAAACGAGATTCTAGAATATAACTATACACGGGTAAGTAAAGGAGTACCCAGTGTATCATTTAGGACAAGAAAAAAGCGTGATTCCAAGAATAAAATTTAACACAGTTAAGAAAACTATATGTGGGGTACCATTTATGACATAGTAACAAAACAATATCGAGGAACATAACTTTAAAAATTCATAAAAACGAGATCCAAGAATATAACTAAACAGGAAGGTTAAAGAGATCCTAGCGTTTAACTTGAGACAGGTAAGTAAAACAATACCGATGATATTTCTTAACACAGGGAAGTAAGGGAGTATTTTGGATATAGCTTAACACAGGTAAGTAAACAAGTACCTAGGTTTTAACTTTACTCAGGTGAGTCCTGTATGTATGTACTTACGCGCAGTTCAATAAACACTGATTGTCGTAAGTCTGACCGTCTGTCCCACACACTGGATTCAATATCGTCTGACATGCGCATTCCCCGGACACATCGCAAGAACCGTCACGTACCTTGGTTACACCGCTTAAATATAGAGTTATATATATATATATATTATATATATATATATATATATATATATATATATATATATATATATATAATATATATATATATATAAAGAGACAAAAGTATTGCAATCCGTCATCAGTTTCACCTTTCATATACTCAAGTAACTATCCATTATTGTAATTTATATTTGTGTAATGTCAATTTCTAATGTATTGAACACATAAAAAGATCTACTTAATACACATGTGCTTTTGTCATGTAAGTTAAAAATAGTTCTCATAGGTTGTATAAAATTGCATACGGCAATACAGTGTTACAGCATGTGATTTATGCCTGGTCAAGAAATATAGTACTCACGCACAGTCCAGTGAGCACTGGTTGTCGTACGTTTGTCCATTACTACCGCACACCGGAAGTAGTATTGATGGGCACGCACAAACAGTCCCCGACTGACAAGCTCCATCATTTTGTTTGGTTACTCCACTTAAAAAATAATATATATATATGTATATTCCTAACTCTCACGAAAGCTTTGTTTATACATCCTGATACAAATTTATGACACTCGGTATTCGGAATAACTCCCTACGTAGTCGAAATTTAAAGTAAATTAGCTAACCGTCGGTTAACTGTTCTACTCAAACCTGTTTTATAATCTGGCCTGGCGATATATTCGACTGATTTAACATGTATAAATAAACATTTTTATCACAGAATCGGCGGCAGATGGCTTTCTGAGGGGGTATTGGCGTTACAAGGAGGAAATTATAAAGGAGGAAAGCTGTTCTTCAAGAAATATCGGCATTTTGCGGGTTTGGCGTTATAACGAAGGACATTATAATGAGGTTGAACTATATATATACCTTGGATCGCAAAGAATGATATCCGTGTAAATAAATCAAATATTAACAAAAAATAATAATAATAACATGACACATCAAACCTTGGCTAGGGTTCGAACACGCCACGTCATCCGTCTGACTCTAATGTTCGACGCCCTAACCATTTGGCCAAATACGCATTCATAAATTTGAATATTTCGATAACGGTGTCCGGGGTTGCGAACATGAAAACCCGGTTGTAGAGATAAAATATAGAGATGTAGAGATATAATTAAATATTATATTGTATTGGATATTGTTAATTAGCTAAAATATAAAGGGACTTTTAACCTTTCAAATTTCATTTAATTTGTTCATCAACAAAATCAAGAAATGTAATACTCACGAACAGTCCAGTAAGCACTGGTTGTCGTACGTTTTTCCATTGCTACCGCACACCGGAAGTAGTATTGATGGGCACGCACAAACCGGAGCTGTCTGACAAGCTCCATCATGTTGTTTTTTCACTCCTCTTTAACGTTATAACAAATTAAAAAAAAAAACATTTTATATACTGTTGATTAAGTTATTTCTGTCTATAATTCAGCTTAGTGATATTCATAGTCACAGAACTGCAAGCCTACACAAGGCTCAATTTTGTTTAGAAAATAAAACAAAATAAAATCGCGATACTACACGGAAAAGGCGTTATTACGACTTTTGAAAGATATTAATGCTTTTGTGAGCATATTGACGCCTTTTTAAAGTCTTGATAACGCCTCTGTGTTGCTTAATATCGCCTTTAAATGTCATTATAATGCTTTTTGCACGTACTAACTCCTCTGACAATTCAATATAATGCCTTCATTAGCATAATTAGGCATTTCTATTGTCTTTGTTTTGCCTTTCAAAAGTTTCATAATGCCTTTTCCTCGCGTATTAACCGTATTATTATTATTTTGCGGTTATATGATTTTGTTGTTTGCTGGACATAATTGAGCCTTGAAATTATACACGTTATGTATACAAGAGTAATGTAGACTGACATATGGATTATGCAAACTTAAGAACGTTTTAAATGGAAGAAAAATGGGTAAATTAGAGATAGGGATGAGTCAGTAGAATTAAATAAATGATAATAACAATAATTATCTTAATGAGGGTAATAAAATAATATTAAAAATAATAATAATTAAATGATAATAATAATTTTAATGATAATAATAACTTATTATTATTATTATTATTATTATTATTTTTATTATTATTATTACTATTATTATTATTATTATTACTATTATTATTATTATTATTATTATTATTATTATTATTATTATTATTATTATAAAGTATCTGGTCACCTTACACTTAAGTAATACCATTTTCTCTTTAGAAAAGGAACATATATTTTAAATTGGATGTCAGGTGATGAAGTCTAATTGAAAAAAATCGTATTTAGCATTATAACTATGGAAATTATGTTTTTAATATTTGAGAAAGATACTATACTCACTGACACGACATTGTACACTTGTTGTCGTACGTTTTATCATCATCACCGCAAACAGGATCGTATTCCTTGGTACAAAGACATGCTGTACTCTTCCCTTCCGCTTCACAGAAACAAATAATATAAAAAAAAATCAGATAACAAAGTATAAATCAATAGAATGTCCAGGACATAAATACAAATCCGGTAAAAATGGACGAACACGGACCTCTGGAAACCAAGAGGTGGAATCCGGTGCCATGGAGGAGTAAGCATCCCCTGTCGACCCGTCACACCCGCCATGAGTCCACAGTCAAGTCCAATGAAACACGCGAGGAGTGTATCCTCGTCACAACGTCTCAACGACCGCCAACGAAAAGGCAACTAAACATTTCACAGAGGGAAACAGAGTATTCGCAAACAAGATAATTATTCATAAATTTTTAGAATCATAAAACAACAGTTTGTAATTTTAATAGTCTGAGTAAATAAGTAAATCGATACAGTCAGATTTATTTCGTGAAATCATTATATGAAATCCTTTCATATATGAATTACAGAGGAACCACACATAATGACCACCTCGTTTAGGAGACCGACTCACATTTCATACCACAAGGTTTCAGTCTTAAGAGGCCAGTTCACTTATCAGACTATTGTGAGTCTGTCAGTTTGGTGGTCTTAATGGCGAGATTCTACTGTCACACCTTTATTCATATATCAGATTACTTTGAGTCGGTCAGTTAGGTCGTCCATATTAGCGAGGTCCCACTGTAACACCTCACTAATTAGACCACTTTGAGTCAGCCTGTTAGGTGGTCTTTATGGTGAAGCTCTACTGTGACATCTCACTTATCAGTCCACTTTGAGTCAGTCAAGGGGGTTCCACGGTAACACCTCACTGACCAGACCACTTTGAGTCTAATGTGCGAATTTTATCCATGTTAAGCGGCGAAAACTTTAAAGTGATTCAATACATTGATTAATTGAATATTCAAAGAATGATGATTTTACTATTTTTGAAACGTTTCCTAGAAGAAAATATGTCCTCCTATTATATATCTTGTAAAAAAAATAACAAACATAAAAATACGAAAAATACATTTGTTTTCGATGCATGAAATTGCGCCCACCCCAACACCAGTAAATTGGACCTTAATTAAGATTAAAATGCGTCTTTTGTTATCATATTTTATAATTAATTTCCTTCTTTTCTTTAACTATTGTTTCTCTCATCAATTATTATTTTATTATTATTACTATTATTATTA
>BROG01001103.1:0-132115 GCA_030159075.1 Atrina japonica
GTGACTTGTTTTTCAACAGTCCTCTACAACACGTATACCTCGTGCGTTATGGAGATATGATCGGTCGAACAGTCGTATTGCTTTTGTGAGTATTAAAGTCATTATTTTACCAGTATATCAAAACATAGACACAACCTTTTGAACTTTTATTCCAACATAATAATAAAGGTCACTCTAGTTGTAGCTCCAAACGATGTCAAACAGAATGACGTGCGTTTATAAAAATGGGCGTAGGAAAAGGGATAGCGGGGGCACATACTCCCACACTTTTAAAACGGGGGGCACAATAGGGACGCCCCCTCCCTATACTTTCTCATATACCCAATTTTTATACATTATCAACACGTTTGGAATCTAACAGAGGCTTCCCAAAACTTTTAAAAATGAAAAAAAAATTGGACTCCCTCATTATCCTCTGTATGCATTTGTGGTTGCTGATACTCATTTTGTTTTTGATAAATGATACGTGTGTCAATTTAATACAATATTTGGTCGGATTGAAAACTAGTTGCAATGTGATAATCTACTCTCTGGGCTTTTTTGGTAAACATACCCTATACCACGGGTATATGGCGAGTCTTTGTGTCTGTAATCTAGAGGATGCCTCATCGGCATTTTATTATACCATGATTACATAAACTACACACTCTACCTTCTTTACTGCCACCACTCCATCTACCTGTTTCAATAATTAACCTATGATTTGTAGTCCTAAATTTAGAAAAAAAATATTTCTGTCTATCATTTAAAATATCAAGGTTTTCTTCAAATGTGTAGCTTTTTGTACAATTTATAACAAGCAGCTTTTGAGGAATCATTCATTTCAGAGGAAATTAATTGTTGGGTTTGGTCATTTAAATTTCGTTATTGGCGATCGGCAGTGCGAGCCCTGAATAAAGTCAGTCTAATATAATTCTGTTACCCTCTACCCACCCCTGTACAAATTCTCTGTCCGCATTCTATGTCACTATGAAGATCAAACGCACGCCCCACTAACCTAAAATCTTACATCCGACTATGTTTTAGTGTTTTAGAAAAATGAAATAGAATCTCATTTCCCAAAACACTTTGATATAGGCGGGAAAAAACTTCACACACCCACAACTAAGTACATTATGAAACTTGTTTAACATCCGCCATTACGATAAATAAAATCCACGTCCTATTTCTGCGTCCAGAATTGTGGAAGCTGAAATTTGTCAACATTCCTGAATAGTTAATCTGCATCTTATTTCATTTCTGTAACGCAAATAAGTCCATCTCTTGATACAATGGGTTCTGCCAACATTTCAAGTTAGTGAATCATGAATTGCAAACAATGTTATTGTACCAGTCATAAAATTTGCGAAATGATTCCCCGCGTCCTTGAAACAGCAGTTTCTCAGTTATATGGAAATTTCTGTGGGATTACTGAATATTTCATAAGTGTCACGCGCAAACACCGATGCAACGTACATAGGTATAACTTATGGGAAAATTTTATCTTCATCATTTTTGTTCCAAATCGACACAGTACCGTAACTGAGGATGATTTGGCTACCAAATAGTAATCTATATTGGAATTTGTTCCCTATTTTTTTATTTTACAAAGTCAGTATTTTTTATATTAAAGTCACGAGGGAATAACTTGAAATTCCACTTAAATTGCTTGCAAGCTGTTGGGGAATTATGTAATTGTTTTAAAATTTTAATGTTAGAAAACGATTTAAATGTAAGAAAATTTATTTTAATATTATGTTCATCCATCAGTGTAATGGATCAACTGTAACTTCGTACGTAAATGTAGATATCATCCTGAATTTTTCGAATCTCCGTATTTTCAGTCTAATCCTTCACCGTTACTGTCATTTCATTAGTTTACCTTAAATCTATGTTTGGTATACGCTTGTGATATGAATCGTTTCCTTCGGTAGCTTCAAACACTCCTATGTATGTGATTGCTAAAAAATCTGACTGTGAGTCAGTCACTTCAAGAAAGATTTGTAAATTATTACCAGGAAATCAAATGTAAACAAAAATTAAGTGTAAAATTTAAGGCCTAAAGTGAAAGGGTTTCAATATCCCAGTGATCACAGTGTTATTGACCATTGTTGTTTGGAATTTTTCACGGTGACAACAGCAGTATCCAATATTTAATTTGGGCCTGAAGATCGAAGGTTTTTTTTCTTATTTTTGTGAAATAGAATTACATCAGCAGCTAAGTGACAGAATGTCGTCAGATGCAGTCCTGAAACAAGCTTTTAGTAAGGTATGCAGTTCAAGGGAGTAAATTTGGAATAGTTTTTAATCGAGAGTCTAAGCATAGACCTACGTCACACACAAAATGATTGAATGAATGACTGCTTTCAGTTTGTTAATTGACATTGTTTTCTTCATCCGATTCAGTAGTTGTCACACTACAAAACCGCATTGAATTACGCCATACTACCACATACTACCCTATAATACCATATACTACCCTATAATACCATATACTACCCTATAATACCACATACTACCCCATACAGCATTGTACCACGTAACTACTTAGTATTTCGTTTGATCAGATGATCTGCCCCTACCAACTAGACGTGATCTGGTTCTTAGGATCAAGTTACTGTTAGTATAATCTCTATTTACCAATCATTTTCAGTTATGAAAGAAACAAATTCAACAACTAGTGCAAATTGATTATCATGTTTAACTCTCATTAGTTTATTTTCAAAATTCAATAAACCTTGTGTCTTTTTAAATTTTGAAAATTAACTAACTCAAGTTAGATAAACATAATCAACTAACACATTGTGGAATCTCTATATACACAACTATAATTAAATTTTTTGTAAAACGTTTTGTGGCATAAAAATGGGAATAGATATATACCTTTTTAAAAACATTAAAAATGTCTTGTAAAATGCCACTACATGACCAAAGTCAGTAATTTATACATATACAGTAAAACCTGTCTATAGGGGCCACCCAAGGGACCAGAGAATATTGACCTTTATGTGCAGGTGACCCTTATACAAAGGTTCAATTTAGTTGAAGTATGCAGTCAAGAGACTTTTCAAAACTGGCCTTTATAGACAGTTGATCCTTATATAGAGGTGGTCACTATAGCAGGTTTTACTGTAATATGTATAATGTATATAATACGTGGTATTCAAGAATTAAGATACAAGTAAATTAGTTAGTTGCAGGGACACACAGTACATATAGGTTAAATCTGTATATCCTACTTTGCTAAAACATAAGGATCTACATCAGCTGTCATACCTGGATACTTTTAGTAGTTTTAATGCTATAATAATAATAATTATAGTCATTGGTCTGCTATGGTTAACATACATGTACATGGTGTACATGGACATGTACATTTACATGTGTATACATATAAATTGTGAGTTTTAATGCAGTGGTCTTTTTCGGGTACATTGTAACCGGGTTCTCTCCTCCACCATGAAATATCGGTCACCACTATATACATTGTAACTGATTGTTGAGTGTGGTGTTAAACATTTTTCAAAATTCAAGAGTTTAAATTCAATCATCAGTCTACATGATTGTACATGTACCTATGGTTTTCTTGCAGAATTCTTCCTTTAGTGATCTGTTTTTTTTTTCAGAACATCAGTCAAATTTCAGGAATATTATATAGCCAGGTGTAAGCACTACAGTATACATATACATACAAGTTAATATATTTGTACACATATACAGGTACACATGTAAATTGTATGTATTATACAAAATGTACATGTACACATACATATGTCTTTTCTATATACATTGTACATGATATATGTAATATCTAATATATTACACTATTAGTTACAAATTAATGTATAAAATTTACATTTATGTGTTGAGTTTCACTGTACATGTGTGTATTATTAAATATCTACATATATTTTTCAGTACAAGTATGCAGACATCGCTAAGAGAGATGTTACTAATGCCATCTCACAATTCAAAGATTTACGCCCGATTCATGACAGTTTTAGTAAGTATTTCTGACATAGCTATGAAATACAGCTTGGTGTGAGATCAGGAATGATTTTTTTTATATTTTTCATGTTTCTATCTTGAAAATTTACGTTGTACATCAGGGCTCCAATTTGTGAATAAATTACTGGCAGGTATAAGTACAGTACAAAAGTGGTGTTTATTCTGTCAAACACTCTACTTGGTGTAGCGTGAAACATGGTACAGTGATTTTTGGTGTGCAACACTAGAAAAACATTATCACTCCGTGAAAAATAGTGTAAAGGATTATCTCTCAAAATGAATGACTTGACACTTCAACATGCAATAAAAATCGTCCGTGCGTAACAAGCTTACCTGCGCAGTTAATCTCCTATGTTAACTTTTTGGACATCCAGTTTTTAAAGGGCAGTGCCGGCATTTATATTTAAATCGCACACAGAAGTTAAAGATAAAAATAATAATTTATTTATTGAGCAATTTGATCAGACAAAACGAGACTTAAATTGAAATTTATTTCCGATATATTAAGCCTAATATATCGCTGGTTCACCCGGGATCAAGTTGCTGGCAATAGTATAATTATAGCCAATATTCGTTCTACATGTATATAAAGTATATACATTTTATATTGAGATTCTGTAAAACTTTACCAAAACGAAAAATTTATCGCTACATGTATATTGTATAACAATCACGGAACACATTACTGGTTCAGTCTACATTTCACACCTGATTTTTATATCCCTCATGAAATTAAGGGAGATAACCTGTATACTTCTTTTGCACTCGTGTATTTAGACACAGACTTGAAGATATACGTGTAGTTGTCCTACTTGCGTATAGTGACTATAGTGACTGATTACACACTTACTACTCATGGACAGGCGATAATTCTTGCGGGGCAATTCGAGACCTAATCAACAACATGGCGCAATACATGATATTTTGACAGTCACAACACACCTGGAGGTGTCAATTCCCAATTTGAAATTTATAAAAAAATGAATATTTTCCAATTTTCCAGACCCTGGAGTTAGGAAAATCATTTTAATAAATAAATACAACATACATTTAATTACTAAATGAAACATACAATCAGGGAAGAAATATGTAGTTTGAAATAATGAAAATCATCTCTGATACCTTGGATTTCATAATATCACATGTGACCCTGTATATAAAGACCGCCTGTCTATAAAGACCCTTTTTGTAATTCCCCCTGAGCGGTCTTTGTATACAACTTTGACTTTTCAGGCTAAATAATTGACATGCCATTCATGAAACTATGGTGATATAGGGCGAATTTAAGATGAAATGAATATGCTTTATGTGGTAAAAGGCTGAAAAAAAAAACCAAACAAACAAAACAACCCCCCCCAAAAAAATCAGATTAGTCAGACTGTAGTCAGTAATCATGTGTAGACACATGTACAGTAATCAGATTAGTCAGACTATTAGACAAATGTATAGTAATCATATTAGTCAGACTGATAGACACATGTACAGTAATCATATTAGTCAGACTGATAGACACATGTACAGTAATCATATTAGTCAGACAAACATGAATTGTAATCAGATTAGTCAGACAGTTAGACACATGTACAGTAATCATTTTAGTCAGACTGTTAGACACATGTACAGTAATCAGATTAGTCAGACTGATAGACACATGTACAGTAATCAGATTAGTCAGACTGATAGACACATGTACAGTAATCATATTAGTCAGACTGTTAGTCACATGAATCGTAATCAGATTAGTCAGACAGTTAGACACATGTACAGTAATCAGATTAGTCAGACTGATAGACACATGTACAGTAATCAGATTAGTCAGACAGTTAGACACATGTACAGTAATCAGATTAGTCAGAGTTAGACACATGTACAGTAATCAGAGTCTGTACACCCAGAATGTTTCAGGTTAGACACATGTACAGTAATCAGATTAGTCAGACTGTATCCCGAATGTTTGGGTAGTTATGGAGACATGAAGAGCACCTGTCATGCTTCAGTAATGTTTTGGGGCTGTATCTCTTATTATGGAGTGGGTACTCTAGTCCAAGTCGAAGGAAATATCAACATAGAAATATATTTCACTTTAGATGGCTATTTGTGGCCAGTAATTGCAAGACACTTTACAAATCGACAGTGGATATTCCAAGAAGACAATGCATCCTGTCATGTGTCAGCTCAAGCCAATCGATGGAAAGAAGAAAAACTCTTCCATGGCCTGCACAAAGTCCAGACTTGAATGTTATTGAGAATGTGTAGAAAGTGTCCAGACTTGAATGTTATGGAGAATGTGTAAAAAGTGTCCAGACTTGAATGTTACTGAAAATGTGTAAAAAGTGTCCAGACTTGAATGTTACTGAAAATGTGTAAAAAGTGTCCAGACTTGAATGTTATTGAAAATGTGTGGAAAGTGTCCAGACTTGAATGTTATTGAGAATGTGTAGAAAGTGTCCAGACTTGAATGTTATTGAAAATGTGTAGAAAGTGTCCAGACTTGAATGTTATTGAGAATGTGTAGAAAGTGTCCAGACTTGAATGTTATGGAGAATGTGTAGAAAGTGTCCAGACTTGAATGTTATGGAGAATGTGTGGAAAGTGTCCAGACTTGAATGTTATGGAGAATGTGTAGAAAGTGTCCAGACTTGAATGTTATTGAAAATGTGTAAAAGTGTCCAGACTTGAATGTTATTGAAATGTGTAGAAAGTGTCCAGACTTGAATGTTATTGAAAATGTGTAGAAAGTGTCCAGACTTGAATGTTATTGAGAATGTGTAGAAAGTGTCCAGACTTGAATGTTATTGAGAATGTGTAGAAAGTGTCCAGACTTGAATGTTATTGAGAATGTGTAGAAAGTGTCCAGACTTGAATGTTATTGAAAATGTGTAAAAAGTGTCCAGACTTGAATGTTATGGAGAATGTGTAGAAAGTGTCCAGACTTGAATGTTATGGAGAATGTTGTCCAGACTTGAATGTTATTGAAAATGTGTAGAAAGTGTCCAGACTTGAATGTTATTGAAAATGTGTAGAAAGTGTCCAGACTTGAATGTTATTGAAAATGTGTGGAAAGTGTCCAGACTTGAATATTATTGAAAATGTATGGTAAAAGTTGAAAAGGAGAGTAAATCGAAGATTAAATGAAGTAAGAAATAACTTTGATTTACGACAAGTTGTGCTTGACATTTGGAGTGACCTCCCTTTATACTACATTGTGTAGTCTCTATGACAGTCTACCGAGACAAATACGATGTGTTATGCGATGCCGAGGACAGATAAACAAATATTAACCTTGTACAGGGAGTAAAATTTATTATTTCGCAAATTAATAGCATTGTTGAATGTTGATATTTTTTCCAAGTACTTACAACCGCTCACAACATATGCCATTTCGCGACTGTATTCATGGCCAACTACTGTAATACATGTACATTGTAAGTTGTATTCCTATTTGTATATACATGTACTATGTACTTATAAAAACTAGGAAAGGTTCGATATGTTTGTATATACATGTACTGTGTACTTATAAAAACTAGAATAGGTTCTATATGTTTGTATATACATGTACTATGTACTTATAAAAACTAGGGTTCGAATGGTTCGATACTGTTACTTATAAAAACTAGACATGTACTATGTACTTATAAAAACTAGGAAAGGTTCTATATGTTTGTATCATTTTGAGTATCTTGTTAAAAAATATTTTTAAAGTTTTAATTACAAATTACATGTACATTTTGTATAACATTTTTCAGTATTTAATGATGGATCAAGAAAAGAGCTCCTAAATCTAGATGGAACAATACCAGTGTCATATAAAGGTATGGTCATTTTGTAGATACAGTGCAACTTCTGAAAACCAATCTCGTGCAGATTGTTAATTTTGTCCGAATCGGAGGGTTCAGTTTTAGTTTTATGTACTGTTTACATGTCTTTGTACCTCATCATTCTACTTTGTTCATCATTTGCATTCCACTATTTAGACAAAGTATCTAAAAGTTGTTATGAAATCTGATTACTGAATGAATGTCTATAATTGTAAAAGGATACAAACCCAAAAAGAGAAGTGTATCATGTAATCTGAAAAATTCCGCAGTAGATCTACTTTTGTTTAGATATAAAACTTTTTTCAAGCATCCAGTTCAATGTCAATTGAAGCACAACACATTGTACACAATGACCCAAGGCAAATTACTTGTATACATGGAAATATATACATGATATAGTAGTGAATTCAGCATAGCAAAGTTACTATGGTTAAAGTCGGTATTCAGATGTTATTTTGCATACATTAACACATTTTCATCATGAAAATTTGTTTGTGTTCGGAATTCAAAAGGATCGGTATTTAGAAGTTATTTTACCTTGAGGAAAAAGTCCGGACTATGGTAACATGATTGGTATCTGGAAGTGGTTTTCAGAAGGATTGGTTTTCGGGAGTTGCATTTTAAATTTGTATATTTTTATTCTTGTGCAAAAGTTCTAGCAGTAAAGTGCTGGACTTACAAGCACAATTTCTCTAGTTTGATTCCCTGTACACTATGTACTGGGTTATGACCTCTATGTACCACTATGTACTGGGTTATGACCTCTATGTACCACTATGTACTGGGTTATGACCTCTATGTACCACTATGTACTGGGTTATGACCTCTATGTACCACTATGTACTGGGTTATAACCTCTATGTACCACTATGTACTGGGTTATAACCTCTATGTACCACTATGTACTGGGTTATAACCTCTATGTACCACTATGTACTGGGTTTATAACCTCTACTGGGTTGTACCACTATGTACTGGTTTATAACTCTATGTACCACTATGTACTGGGTTATAACTCTATGTACCACTATGTACTGGGTTATAACTCTATGTACCACTATGTACTGGGTTATAACCTCCATGTACCACTATGTACTGGGTTATAACCTCTATGTACCACTATGTACTGGGTTATAACTCTATGTACCACTATGTACTGGGTTATAACTCTATGTACCACTATGTACTGGGTTATAACCTCTATGTACCACTATGTACTGGGTTATAACTCTATGTACCACTATGTACTGGGTTATAACCTCTATGTACCACTATGTACTGGGTTATAACTCTATGTACCACTATGTACTGGGTTATAACTCTATGTACCACTATGTACTGGGTTATAACCTCTATGTACCACTATGTACTGGGTTATAACCTCTATGTACCACTATGTACTGGGTTATAACCTCTATGTACCACTATGTACTGGGTTATAACTCTATGTACCACTATGTACTGGGTTATAACCTCTATGTACCACTATGTACTGGGTTATAACCTCTATGTACCACTATGTACTGGGTTATGACCTCTATGTACCACTATGTACTGGGTTATGACCTCTATGTACCACTATGTACTGGGTTATAACCTCTATGTACCACTGTGTACTGGGTTATAACCTCTATGTACCACTATGTACTTTGTTATAACCTCTATGTACCACTATGTAATGGGTCAAAGTGAATGTCACTACACTATAACATGATAGGGTTTTCAATAACCATGTGGTTTGAAAACTGTTTTTATGGGTTGTTATGTAATAACAACCTATTATGGGTTTACTTCGACTTTTCATTGAGGGCTATCCTGTTAGCAGTGAAGAGTCACTAAGGTTGCATTTGCACTTTGTGTAAAATATAGTTCAACTAAAGAAGATGGAGAATTCTATGGAGAATAAACCTATTTTAGGTAAATTTTGACAAATTTTATTAGACTGAAAGAATAATTACGGAATAAAAATACTGTCATTTCTGTGGGTAAAAATGACAATTTAAAAATGCATATATTTTAGAAATATGAAATTATCTTACATGTACTATAAATTTGTACAAATTTGACAAATTCTGATATGATTTGTGGATCTACCAGCATTAAAAAATTGTTGGTTTTATATAAAACAAAGAGGGAAATATCCATGTCCCATGACTATGTAGTTGTTACAAAAAGTGACTAAACCAATATTTTACTGAAGAGCAAACAGACTATAGAATGTAATACATTCAGGAAATTTCAACTGCACTTTTGGAAAAAAGGCTTTTTTCTGCATTTGGAATGGAGCCTTATTTCGACCCCTTGTGATAGGGTGGAAAATCCTTGGAGTTTGGTCAATCTGTCTATTTAGAACATCAACATGATTAATTACCCTTCCTTAATCTTTTGCAACATACAAATGTAATAGGATAAGGTGATATATATGATATTTCTGTACTATCCCTAAAACATGTCTAATTAGAATTGACATTGAAACATAAATTTGTATATACATATAAATATGGATTGATAACTTTTCAGGGAACACATATAATATTCCAATATGTGTCTGGATTCTGGATACACATCCGTATAATCCTCCAATGGTATTTGTAAAACCCACCAATACAATGCAGATAAAACATGGCCGTAATGTAGATGCAAATGGTAAAGTCGATCTTCCATACCTGAGAGAATGGCGATATGTAAGTTAGCTGACTGTTTATATTTTTCTTGAATATTGTTAGATAATTCTTCATCTCACTGGCAGTGGTCAAGTGTTTTATCAAAAATTGATGAAAATTTTAAAACTTGAAATATGCATTATTTTACCAATTACATGTATATTCAAAACATCATTAATTAGTCAATTTGGGATTTACCACACAAAGCAAATTAAATGGAAGTGCACAAGTTTGTTCTTTATGATGAATAATTAGAGTTTTTCTGTGTCAACATTTTCACTCTGACTTAATTTGGCTTAAAGCTGGCATCTCTGAAGTTGCTTAGCACTTAAACATCAATGTCCAGTTAAGATAATTGGATGATGTCTGCCTGTACATCTCAAACATCAACTAAACTAGCATGGTATATGGCGGATTTCATGAATGCTAGTTTTACTTCAACTTTTCATCGAGGGCTATCCTGTTAGCATTGAAGAGGTCATGGAGGTTGCATTCGCAAAATAAAGTCCAACTCAAGAGTTCAACATTTACAGAAAAGTCAAATTTTTTGGTGTAAATGAAATTAACTCTAGTTTGAATAATCATTAAATGAAATACCACATGATTCTACTTACTTCTGCCTTTTGAAATTATACAATACGGTTTGTAATTAGTTTCAACCAAACATCATCGATCTATTTATAAATATGGAATTCCACTGCATAAGATTCCAGTGATGTTGAGCCTAAGTATATTACTGCACCATTCATCATATTGATATTGACAGCTCGCGAGCTTCAAGCATTCAGCGATGTTATTAGAAATAATTACATATCGCTGATACCAACATGAAGCTAAATCAGTTTCTATTGAACTCTCAGGGTTGTGTATTTTGTTTTAAGTCCATGGAAAAATGAAAATAAAAGCAGAATAGAGTAGGAGGTGCTTGTTATGCAAATGGAGCGTGAAAGTTCCTGTTCATTTTGAAAACTCAAATTAACGTGTTTGTCAACTAATCACTATACATAACCTGCCTTAATGAGATTCCCTTTATTTATACACCCTATATGGTGACCACATGCCTTACATAAATAAAATTATCTATTTAACAATAAACATGGGGTAAACTGTCTGTTTCACCTTGTACAGTTATTTATATTAATTAATACAAGATAGAGAATGTTGTTTGATTGTTTATTTAGTCAAGGCAGAGTATATGTTCATATACCATGGTAATAGCCCTAAATAGGGTTGTTTACATTCGATATTACAAGCCCTAAAATATGCTTTTAATCACAGTCATTTTTCGCTATGAAAAATTTATTTTACCTGTTCCCAGTGCCATGTTTGGTTTAAATTTAAGAAGGCACCGTAAATGCTCACGTTTTATTTTGAAATGAGTGTTAATGCACGACAGACAATATTTAAAGTTTGTGCAGAAGATACAACAAATAAAATTTAGAATGTTAATTTTGAATTTATTTAGAGGCTGGAAATTGAATTTGAAGTTTTTTTGTTTTTGTTTTAAGATCTACATTAATTTGATTTATTTTCATTTCATATATGTTAGATAAAAGTAGTTTGAATCCCATGGCTATTTTGCCAAAATAACAACCCATTTCAGTACTTTCAGTACTTTGATTTGTACATAGGTTTTTATATGGTAATTTGATTAATTTTGATATTGATAGTATTTCTGTACATGTAACACTAGCACTCATCCACACACATGTTATAATTCTTAACACATGCTATGCTTCAGATACTGGACTAATCTTGCATTTTTAAAGCAAAAATGACCTGTTTTGGGTCTATCATAAGTCTATATTCAATGCTGTGGGAAAAAAGATTGGTTGTGGTTGGTGGTAAGGGGGTGCAGGGTAAACACAGACCTTGAAAAGTGCCTAAAAACAAAAGTACTCTTGAAAAGTGCTAACATTTTATGCAAAATGCTTGGTTTATTTTTATTTCATTAGAGTGCTTCAATTCTATTTCTGGCATGTTTATTTATCATTAAAGAAAGACTTTAAAATAAAGAATATTTAGCTTTGTCATACAGATGCTTCACCTAGTATAATTCAATATGAGTAAAACATGTTTGTGATGCTGTACTGCTGGATCTCGTAAGTGTGTAGTGTATAAGTCTAAGCAGTATTTGGAGGACTGCCATTGAAATGTGAAAGAACTTTGCTGTCAATCATCAGTGTTTCTCTTTTACTTTGTTTTGGCTTGTAATGTCTTGGTAGCTTAAACATATATTCAGCCATTGAAAGTGCTTGAAATACACTATGAAAAGTCCTGGAAAAGTGCTTAAAAATTCTTTTTTTCATTGGCTAAATGAACCATGGGGTGTAAATTATGTGGCTGTAAGTTGAGCTTTGAAATTTTTGATAACTCTTATGTTTATTTTCAGCCTCAGTCAGATTTGCAAGGATTGTTACAAGTATTGACAATCATCTTTAGTGAGGAGCCACCAGTATTCTCAAAAGCAAGCCAGGTTCAAAATAGAATGCCATACCCAACTCCAGGTCAAGCACCTTATCCAGCTCAAGGTATTGTAAACATATTACGTTTAAACATTTTCCTATACAGAGAAGCATCCAAATTGCATGTTGCAAATGTGTAGATATATGGTAAAGTCATATTCAGACACTTTGAGTATTAAGATACTTAAAAAGTTATTTTGAGTATTCAGACACTTAACTCATCTACCCCTGAGAAACAATGGACTCTACTTAAAATCAGTGACACTTGTCAGTCCAAATGTGCCTTCAGGGGTGAATGGGTTAAAAAGTTATTTGAAGTAGCATGTGTGTGTAGATCTATGATAAAGACATATTCAGACACTTTGAGTATTCAAACACCCAGGCCCGAAGTCACCAAATTAACTCAGTACTCAAGTTCAACTAACTTTTCATGATTTTAAGGTAAAACATGCAAAATTTATTCTGTAACTGGACATATTTGTATATTGACAGATTACAATTATTGTAAATTATGATAAAAATTAATGCTCATTTGAAGAAAACTTTTTAAACATTTTTTGAGTTTATACTCAAATTTTGAGTACCGTACTCAAAAGTATTATTCATTTTTCACAGGAAAATCATAAGTGTCACTCAAAACTTTATATGTGAATGATGTAAAATGATACATTGTAATACAATGTATGTTTCCTAATCGCTCAAACCCATAGTTTTGCTAACAATAATGAAATAAAAGTTGAGCTTGAGTATTGAGTAAATTTGATGACTTCGGGTCCAGACACTGTAAAAGTACTCTGACACTTTGAGTATTTAGACACTTCAGATAACTTGAGTATTCAAACACCAGACAATTTGAATACATGTACTCATTCTTTAAAAGTACAGACACTTTGCATGCTTTGAGTGTTTCAATACAGTTGATTACTCTGACACTTTGAGTACCGGTATTTAGACACTTCAGATTACTTGAGTATTCAGACATTTTGAGAATTTTAAACACTGTGTACTCAGACTTTTAAAACTTAGACACTGAGTATTCAGACACTTGAAGTACTCACTGGGTACTCAGATACTTCAATGGCTTAAACATTGAATATTCAAACACTTTTTGAGTATTCACTGATTACTCAGTCTTTGACTATAAAGACAGTTTTTCTACTTATACTCAGACACAAAGTATTCAGACACTTCAGATAATTATACACATTAAGAAATTTAAGTTTATCATGGAGTAGTCAAACACTTTGGACACTCAAACACTTTAATTATCTAGACACTCCGTTTTAAGACATTTTGATTATCTAGACGCTCCTTTTTCAGACACTTTGATTATCTAGACATTCTGTTTTCAGACACTTTGATTATGTAGAAACTCCATTTCAGACAATTTGATTATCTAGACACTCCATTTTCAGACACTTTGATTATCCAGACTCTCCGTTTTCAGACACTTTGATGATCTAGACACTCCGTTTTCAGACACTTTGATGTTCTAGACACTTTATTTTCAAACATTTTGATTATCTAGGCACTCCATCTTTCAGAACCTTTGATCATCTAGACACTCTGTTTTTCGGACGTTTTGATTATCTAGACACTCAGTTTTTAGTCACTTTGATTTTCTAGATGCTCCATTTTCAGTCACTTTGATTATCCAGACTCTCCGTTTTCAGTCACTTTGATTGTCTAGACTCTCCGTTTTCAGTCACTTTGATTATCTAGACTCTCCGTTTTCAGACACTTTGATTATCTAGACTCTCCATTTTCAGACACTTTGATTATCTAGACTCTCCGTTTTCAGACACTTTGATGATTTAGACACTCTGTTTTCAGACACTTTGATGTTCTAGACACTTTGTTTTCAAACATTTTGATTATCTAGGCACTCCGTCTTTCAGAACCTTTGATTATCTTGACACTCTGTTTTTCTGACACTTTTATTATCTAGACACTCCATTTTTCAGACACTTTGATTATCTAGATGCTCCGTTTTTCAGACACTTTTTAAAAATCTTACTGATTATTCCAACATTTTTAAGTATTCAGACATTTTGTGTATCCAGGCATTTCTAGTTCTCAAATAATTTGATAACCCAGACACTTGGTATTCAGACAATTCCAGGTTCTTCTATCCCTCCGATACCTACTGTGACAAAAGCTATCAATTCCTGTGTTTAATGAAATGTGAGCTTTAATGGATTTATGTTTGGATTTCAATTAGCATTCTTCCATGTGTTAGAAAATCAAAATGACATTACTTTAATTTGATTTCTCTCTTTTTTACACAGGTGGAGGTTTTCCAATGCCTACACCAAATAATTTTCCGAGAGGATATCCACAGCAACCACCATATCCTTACCCAAGCGGTGGTGGAGGTGGGCCACATACAGCTGGAGGTGGCTTTCAGTACCCAAGCAGTGGTTTCTCTGGCTATCCAAGCCAGCAGCCCCCTAGTAGCTATCCCAATACCCAGCCTGTTACAAGTCAGTCATCAAGTGGATACACTCCATATCCACAATATCCACCACAAGTTTCAGATACAGGTAAGGTAACCATGGTAACAGACAGATACTATATATGCTATATATATATAAGGATGCACATTAAGTATTAACAGCTTAAAATTAGAATCATAGCTGACAGTTATGTCCAGTGAATTACTGTAAATCCAGTTTTATTTGCAAGAACAAATTACGTGTGAGCTTTCCGTCGTGAAAACAAAGTAATTGCGTAATGAAGTATGAATAGTATGACGAAATGAGTCTTCAAAATCACGAAAATATCATCTCTTGAATAAATTTTAGAACTTTTGTGTCGCAAAAATGAAGTCCCATTCCGAATTTATGGATTTACTTTTTTGCTATTACTGAAAGTTAACTGACATGAGGCTTTTCCTGTCCTTCTGATGAAACAGTAAAAAGTGAGACCCTGTGTCACAGTCAGTGTCGGCACGTTAAAGAACCCTCACTGCTCAATGGCCGTAAGTGCTGAGCATAGGCCAAAATTTGAAGCCGTTCATCAGCATTTGGTGATATCTCCATATGAGTGAAAGATTCTTGAGTGGGACGTTAAACAACAAGACAATTCAATACAATAACTGACATGCAGTGTTCCCAGACACACAAAAATCTGTGTAAATCACGCAGTTTCATTACAAAACACCCTTAGCAACAGATGGCAATTGGGGAGGCCCACTTAAAAAAATAAAACCTTTGATTTTTTTTAATTCATTGATATTATATTGTATATTGGATTAAATTGGTTATTTATTTATTAAACATGATCTCTTAATTGAATGAGGGGAAAATGTTTCAAATATAGATCAGTTATAAAATATATATGAATTTTATGAAAAAAAACTTTCTTACAAAAGTTGATTTACATTCTATTTTAAGTGAAAAGGAACAGAAATTATAAATATAAATTTGTTATATGTTCACTATAGACACAGAAATTTTGTATAGAATACTAAGGAAATAATGTTTGTTATTGCTGTGTTTGCTACGTTTGAATTTTACTATTACATTGTACTCGTGTTATATAAAAAAGATTTTTTAAGCATTCTGTGATTAACAGAATTTTTTTATGGAGAAAGATTTCCTTGTCTATCCCTGGGGTATTAGCAAGCTTTGTGTGCCACAATGTCACAGTACAATTAAGTGATGTACATGTAGCTATTGATTCTATGTCAGGGCATCATTAACAAATTGTTTGTTTGACTTGTCCAGACCACTACTTTTAAAATGGGTCAGAAGATAGGCAATTTTCTTTTTAATTTCAGATTTTGATTAGGAAAAAAAATGGGCAAAACTGCCTAAAAATCTTGTGAGTCTGGTCTTTTTAGGTGGGTCAGTAGGGTCGCATCTTATAAATCTCTGTTTTTTAAATTTTATTTGCCTAATGAGAGTACAAATGCATAAAGAGTTACATCTTTATTTTCATGAGTAAACATGTATTTAAAACATGGGATAAAAATAATCAAACAATGATGTGTTGAATGGAAAGGAAAATCTCAACCATCAATGTAAGAATCTAAAAGACAGATCCTTGAGTCGAGTAACTCTCAGATAAGACAACCAGATTCTTACCACTCAGATGAATATTTCCATACCCACTTGACACACCTATATATGATTCATTCAGTCAACTAAAACAGGTGATAAGGATCAATTTCTCATGTTTTTATATTGCAGCGCCACCAACAGAAACTAATTATAGTAACCCAAATTATACAGTCCCAGGTAACCCCTTACATAGGACTATCCTTACTGCACACTCTTCATTTTCTTAAAGGCACATGACCGTTTAAATAGACCAACATGAAATATCGTAAAAAGTTCTCCAATTCACATATTATACAAGTTAAAGACATACTGATCAAAAATGAAAAAAAACATAATAATACAAACACCCTTAATTACATGTAACGATCGCACGTGTACTGTTCACTGCTGTTACATCGATGCGAAAAGTATGTAAAACATGAATGTATTGCGAGATGTACTCCACAGAAAACTGCTATTATTCACTTTTTGAAATAAAAATATTGCAATTCTATACATGTACTTTTACCACTTTCAAGTTAAAAAGATAAAAATAAAAGTATTGATATTCTCTGACCAATTTGACTCTATGATTGAACAGAAGTGTTAGTCTTGACAGACTAAGGTTTCTTCAGGGGAAATTCAAAGAAGGGTGGCATATTATTAATTTGTTTTCAGCTTCATTTCCTTCAACGCTCTATTTCTGTCCCTTAATGCACACCAAACTTTTTAAAATAAATTCTCTCTCCCTTCTTCTTCTGTCCTTTGTGCTTTGTTTATTTGCTACCTATATGGCAACGTGTTTACTTCTTTGTTGGTAAACTCGGACCCATCTCAATTCGTACCCGTCTTGACTCGTATCCTCTTTAGCTAAGTCCTGCCTACGGTTGACTGACTCGTAACAAAAACAATATTAATTGGAACCCATTAATTTTTACCCATCATTTTACTGACTTGTACACAACATAGGAATTATGGTTACACTGATGACTAGAAATACTACATAGGCTCGATCATTATTCTTCATAGGAATAATGAATAACCTTTATGCTTTTTCGGAATATTCCATTCTGTTCAATTTTTTCGGAATATCATGTGACCCCAACAGAATGTCAGGCAAGACCGCGTCCAGTTTCGTAATATTTACGTGGGAAAGTTTGCCAGTTTTCTTGCGGAAAGTCGGTGGTCTTTACCCGGGTGACCGGGGTTTCTCCTCCACCAATAAAAACTGGACGCCATCATATGACTGAAAAATTGTTGAGTATGGCGTAGAACAAAAAATCAAATCAAATCAAATCAAATCGTAATATTTACATTGACAACATACAAATAAAATAAAATGTTTAAATGGAAGTCTCTGACATTGCATACTATTATAACAAAAGGTAGTGGAACTCCAAATAGGTGTTTTGACCCATACCAGTAGGAAAAATTTTACAGATAATTTTTACGAATATAGAAAAATCAAAAGTTAATCCACCCCACCACGTTTTGTGAATTGGACAACACCTCTGTCAGCGAAGTAATTCTGAAGTCAATTCATTTCCACAGATAGTTGTATGACATTTAAATGCAGCATTTTGGTAATTACCTATCAATTAAGTACAAGTATACCCTCTTAAATAATTCTACACTCAAAGAGGCAATGGGGGCGAGTGAGTTAATCTATGGGCACAAGTTGGCTAAAACATGAATACGAGTCATTTAATTCACTAAGATACGAGTTGTGGTGGGTACGAGATGACCATAACCCATATGTTGAACTTATTCATCTGAGGTTGTTTTGAATATTACGCAACTCCATTTGTATCTATTGTCCTTACGAGTAAAAGTCAGTTTTCAATTTCAAACTAAAAGTACTAGAAAACAGAGACTCCCTTAGCAGCATAATTAATGGGAAGATAATAACTTTATATAAGCATTTTGTTAAGAACATTATTATTTAGAATAAAATTAACAACCTTGCTGAGCGTAAACTGCTGGTCATGGGCCTTTAAGTGCATGCATCAACTGAGATACATATCCAGATGTTTTTTTTTTTTTAAATTCATGGTGTACAATAAACAGAAATTGTTAAATCAACACCTACTGTCAAGGTTTAGGATGCATGATATAAAACAGCCCCTGTCAAGGTGAAAGGTCAACTGGCCAAAGGTCAATACATGGTGATTTGGTTATGTTAAAACCTTCCTGTCTACAGTTTGTAAGTCTGGTCATCCTACTTGAAGTACCAGTTATATCATATCCCAGGACTAAGCTACACAAAAGCCTGTTAAACTTAACAGAAAATTTAATTCTCATTTATTTCCATTTTCATTAATTTCATTAACTCAAAGTTGACTATCATTTAAATTTAGATGGCTTTTGTACAACTTGGTGTAGGTGCACATATCACTGTTATCACAGAATAACATTGCTATACCTTAACACTGACTGCAGACACAAAACACAAATATATTCTTGCAGGTAATGACACATACATATACTATAATACCATAATGACTATGATTATAGTTCTACCAAGATAAATTGGCACATGTTTACAAACACAACAAGTCAACTAAAGGGCTAAGTCCCTATGACGAGCTAGTTTTCAACACAAATTGTCAGAGCTACAGTAATAAATGTTGCCATGATTTACATGTACACTCCTTTTTAGCTCACCTGAGCCAAAGGCTCAGGTGAGCTATTGTGATCACTCCCCGTCCGGCGTCCATCCGTAAACTTTTTACATTTTCGACTTCTTCTCTGACACCACTGAAGGGATTTTGACTAAACTTGACAGGAAGCAAGTGCTCAAGGTCCTTTACCAAGTTTCTAGTTTTCAGCCAGATTGGCCTAGGGGTGGATCCAGGGCGAGGCAGAATAGGTCCCAAAAGGTACCCCTCTTTAAAGATCTTCTTCTCCAGAACCACTGCATGAATTGAAAAACAGATTAATTCTGAGTGATCTACATGGATGTATGATTCAAGTGGTTTTTTTTTCATAAAAATCGGAATATTAATTTTTGATGCGTTTTTGAGGTCTTTTCAGCCTTTGTCATTTTCATTAATTTTTGTATGATTTTCTCAATTATCTCACCGTGCATTCACTTTGATGCATTCATTTAATGTGTTTCACTTGTAATTAGGTGAAGAAATGTTTTTGTGGAAGAATTTTTCAGAAATTTAATTTCTAGACTTTTTAATGAATTTTTTAAGACTGCAAAAAAGAGGGGGGTGCATTTTTCAAACTATCAGCTTTTATTTCAAAACAACTGAAGGAATTTTGACGAAACTTTACAGGAAGCAAGTGTTCAAGGTTCTTTACCACATTTGAAGTTTTCAGTCAGATTGGCTCAGGGTTGGATCCAGGGTGGGGCAGAATAGGTCGCAAAAGGTACCCTCTTTAAAAATCATCTTCTCCAGAACTGCTACATGAATTGAAAAATGGATTGTTTTTGAGTGATCTACATGGATGTATGATTCAAGTTTTTATTTTTCATAAGAATCGGATTATTAATTTTTAACGCATTTTTGAGGTCTTTTTATTAATTTTTGCATGATTTCCTTAATTATCTGCCCTTGCATTCAAAATGATGCATTAAAGCCTTTTACTTGTATATAGTTGAAGAAATGTTTTTGTGCAAGAATTTTACTGAAATTTGATTTCTAGAATTTTGGTTGAATTTCGTAAAACAGCAGTATTTATGTTTCTTGGCCAGATGAGAGTATTGTTCTGGTTTTTGACAAAACCCAGATGTGCAACAATATTTGGTAGACTTATACATATATACACTTAGTTTCCTCCCAATGTGGTCACAGATATTGATTATTGTTACATCTTATGTACTGTACATCATATTTGTGCTATACATCTTATAAGTGCTGTACATCTAATATGTACTGTACATCTTTTTTGTGCTGTACATCTTATATGTGCTGTACATCTTATATGTGCTGTACATCTTATATGTACTTTTCATCTTATATGTGCTGTACATCTTATATGTGCTGTACATCTTATATGTACTGTACATCTTACATCTTATATGTGCTGTACATCTTATATGTACTTTTCATCTTATGTGTACTGTACATCTTACATCTTATATGTGCTGTACATCTTATATGTGCTGTACATCTTATATGTACTGTACATCTTTTTTGTGCTGTACATCTTATATGTGCTGTACATCTTATATGTGCTATACATCTTATATGTGCTATACATCTTATATGTGCTATACATCTTATATGTGCTGTTGTGCTGTACATCACATATGTGCTGTACATCTTACATCTTATATGTGCTCTTCATCTTATATGTTCTGTACAATGTAATTGTGCCATACAAAATTCCATTACATCTTTCAGCATGTACATGTACCACCACCAGCAGCTGTTCATCTAATACTTTCAAAATAATAGGTTTAAATCCACCCCAACAAATTTGACATATTCCTAAAAACTAATCAGGTTTCTAGAGTATGATAAGTAGTGGAAGTTTCTCATATATTATATACATGTATATTGCATATCCAAGAACAACTTTGTCATTTGTTCATAAAAATATTAGTTGTTCTCAGACAGTGCAAAACCTTTGATTTATCCTAGATTATTTTTTAAAATTTCATTCATGCAATTCGGATAGTTTTGTTTTAAATGCTTTAAATTAATGTTGCATGCATATTTGATTGTCTAAATATTCCATTTGACTTGTCTCATATCATCAGACTATTTTGTCTTTTTAGCACAAAGTTCTATGAACAGACCAGGGACATCCACAGTTACTGAAGAACACATAAGGATGTCACTTTTATCTGCTGTCGAAGACAAGATGAAACGAAGGCTGAGGGAATTATTTGAACAATCAAATGTGAATTTTTATTTTTTTCTCGAATTATTTGGCTCTTCTTTTCTTGTTATAATGGGAGGGGGAGGAGTGGTTCCTGTATCCTGGTAAATGTACATTGCATAACCTTGGAGGTAGAGTATTGGTTTAGCATGTGGAAGATACTGGTTCGAACCAGTCAGGTCATGTCTGAGATTGATTAACATTGGAGTCTGTGAGGCCAACTTGGTGGAGCACTGACCTTTGAACCACAATGTCTCTTCTCTTGTTGGCAAGGGTTCAAGTTTCCCTGGAAATGATCCTGATTATGTCAGGAAGTTTGTCAATTTCTTGTGGAAGTGCTGGTGATCTTTTGTCTTACATTGCAGACAGGTTTTCTCATCCACTTCTAAAAACTGAATATCATTGTAGAGATGAGAAGTTGTGCAGGGTGATGTTAATTATAGGATGGTGTTAATCATAGGGTAAACATGTGTTTAGTGATTCTTCTTATAACAAAAGTTTGGCATAAAAATGAAGTTCATTGGTCCAGTGGATGAGACTTGAACTAGTTCACCTATAATGATGTGGAGAACTAGTTCTCCACATCATTATAGGTGAACTAGTTCTCCATCATTATAGGTGAACTAGTTCTCCGCATCGTTATAGGTGAACTAGTTCTCCGCATCATTATAGGTGAACTAGTTCTCCGCATCATTATAGGTGAACTAGTTCTCCGCATCATTATAGGTGAACTAGTTCTCCGCATCATTATAGGTGAACTAGTTCTCCGCATCATTATAGGTGAACTAGTTCTCCGCATCATTATAGGTGAACTAGTTCTCCACATCATTATATGTATTTAACATTATAAATGTGATCTCTGTTTCCTTCGTAAAGTTCATTTTTTTGTTATTTCTGCTCCACAGTCCTTGTTAAAGGACTAATATAATTCACTACATGCTAGAGGACAGACCCAAGTCCTTGGTCATGTATATACAGGTGACTATTGAAGGCACGAACGTCATAGCCTCTAAGTTTTTGATCTCTTGAAGTTTTGTACAGGTCCTGAATTTTTTCTTTATAAAATAAGTAAATGAAATCTGTCTTTCGAACATCAAAACTTTGAAGTTCTTGAAACTCATAGTCAATTTGAAGTCCCAATCAGTATATTCCTTTGTATTTCACTCTCAAAACATGGATGTCCGCGTAATTATCACTGAATATATAAACAGTAAATGCAGTAAGCCAGACATGTCCATAAGAATGACACAGCGATCGCTTACCTGGGAGATTAAACAAAAGGGAGGATGTGTTTTGATAACTGTGTGACAAGTAGGTACTGGTCTAAATGAATGATTGACAAGATTGTTAAAATTAAGATCTATCAAAACGAAATAATTGAATAGAGATACATCATGTTACAATTTCAAGTACAACATGTACAAGTGTCTCAGCCAAGTGGAATTTTAAGTTGCAGATCAAGTGACAAGGCTTACTTCTATCTTATGTTGTTGACAACCACTTGTATCCTGTTTGAATATTTAAAGAAGATAGCACATTTATATGTACTTTTTTATGACCCCGGCCTGAAAGGTCTGCTGGGGGCATCTAGAATTTAGATCGTCCTTCTGTCTGTCTGTTTGCCAAGCTTTCTGTCTGTCTGTATGTCTGTAATTCCGTCCCACTTACACATAAAGTGCAATATTTCAAGTTTGAATTGTGATACAGTAACCAAACTTAGACTGTAAGTTTATCTAAGGGTTGCTCACACTTCACTGACATTTCATGCCCCTGGGGTGGGGTGGGGAAAAATGTAGGAAATTGCAAAAATTTGTTTGGACCAGTGGCATTTGTGTTTTACAAACACATCTTGTTTTTGTTTAAAACTAGATGAGAGGGATTGTTTATGATTGCATGTGAATCACAAAAATAATCATCCCTTATTTTGTATAGTGTGAAATACCTACAATGGTTTAAGTTCTGGAACTCTCAAACTCTTAAAACTTTTCAGTGGTCCTGCGGACTTCAAGATATTGAGAGTCACCTGTATATATACATGATTGAGATATATATATATATATATATATATATATATATATATATATATATATATATATATATATATATATATATATATATATATATATATATATATATATATATATATATAATAAGTATGTTTATTACTTTCTCTATATCTTTCAGGGATTTTTTCCCGTTTGGAGTCACATGACATTGATTTTGAAGACATTCTTGTACATTGTATTTT
Source organism: Atrina japonica (assembly GCA_030159075.1). Classification (NCBI taxonomy): domain Eukaryota; kingdom Metazoa; phylum Mollusca; class Bivalvia; order Pterioida; family Pinnidae; genus Atrina; species Atrina japonica. The sequence continues at coordinate 24,064 of BROG01001103.1, forward strand.
CAAACAGTTTTGTGTATTTTCAGATTTCCCAATTTAAAAAAAAATGTCACTAATATTCCCAATTCAGAGGTCCTGGGGCTATATTCCTGAAAGAGTGTGGAAAATTCCTGTTTTCTGATCAACTTTCAGAACTATGTTCATAATTTTCTATTTTATTTTAGGCTGAAATGGATGTTTTAAACAAAACCCAGCAAGATTTGTTAAAAGGCAAAGAAAAATTACAAACGATGATACAAGACCTAGAGAAGGAGAAGGTAGGAGTTACTTCCCATTTGAAAATTCATGCAGAGATAAGAGAATTTGATCTGTTTGTGCCCCTTTTCTGTGAAAATTAAAAAATATCAAAGGCCGTGCTGGCTGAAGAATTTTTGATACCAGAAAACTTGCCAAGTTTTGAAATATGCCACCAATTTGAAATTTTGAAGCCACATTCAAAGTAAATATGTGATAAATGGGGTAACTTTCTATTTAGCAAATATAATTAAATGAATAACAAGAACATATTATTATCTGTGTTTGAAATTTATATATTTAAAATAAAGCATCATTTCAAGTTTTAGAAGATGTACTGTAATTAATTACACTATAGCTTATATTGTGGCATGTGAACATCACAAGAAATAACAATCGTGCATCAACATTCCTCAATTAAGTTATTACATGTATGATTGCGTAAACTTCATGATTAAACATATTGGTAACCAATCACCATACTGAGAACCTATTTTAAGCATCACAATATCGCCACCCCTGATAGAAATTTGACATCTTTATACATGTTATGTACTTGAGCTACTTAAACAGGCACTAATTGAACTTTTTTGTGAAAATCCTAAAAATTAAAGTTTTGTTTTACATTTATTTTGTGTCTATCTTACTGAGGGGATATTATGCATGTAATAAACAACAAACAAGCACTACTTGATTGGCATAATTATGTGGAATACTAATGACTTTATTTTTGTGGAACATAGTGATATTATTATGATGATATAGGCCAAGTTTGACAATATGATGATTAATCAATCTGTACATGTATCTTACCTTTCAAGGCTTTGTATGGTCTTATATCATTACTTCATGAACAGGGATATCAATTATCCCGCAAAACAATGGAGGTTTGCAAATTTTGACATTCGCAAAGCCAAGCAGGACCCCTGATTATTATATCAATATAGAAACTACAAGATAGATATGAAATAAATTCTGATACCTTTGTACTTTTCTCTGTCCTATATAAATTATTTCATTTTTTTTTATTTAACCTTTTTTCAATATCTTGTTGCAATCAATCCAATTCAATTTTATCACATCGGTTACCTTATCTTTTTAGAATGATATTGAGAAAAATGTTCATCTTTTAAAAGAGAAGGATATGGAGGTCAAAGATGCTTTAAGTAAATTAGAAAATCAAGACAAATTGAACGTTGATGATGCTATTGTGACTACAACACCACTATACAGACAGTAAGTTATTTTATATGCAGATTTTGAAACATATGCCATGGTAACTATTCCTTTTTTTATGTGATTCGTAAAATTGGATGGAATTTATTCCAAGCACTCTATCCTAACTAACTTATGATATAAGCATTCCATCATAACTAACTCATGATATTTGACATACCAGGAATTAGGTACAACCTTTTGAACACTGTTACCGTGGCAACTATTTACCTTTGTTTCAAGGTCAACAGACATGAAAAATGTTTTTTTCGTATATTTTTGTGTTTTGTCCATATAAACAATAATTCAAAACCCCGAATGTCGAAAACTGCACAGGTATCAAGATATTTACCTTTAATCACCTAAAAATGCCTAGGCTTCGAACGGCTCACTTCAGCAACGATTGGGAAATCTCGGAGCTCTTGGTTTGTGACGTACAATCCGTCATGCCCACCATTACTGACACAGTAACGCATAGTTATCTATATTGAAATATGCAGCAATCGATTATAAGAATTAAGTTGTAAATAGAAAGCAAAATGTTGTATTCCTCCATGATGCATTCCAGTCTACTCTGTCTGATAAAAATTCTAGATTTATAGGTAAATTATGCATCTTTATTGACTTTAATTCACTCGCAAACAAAATTGTCCTCATTGTAGGCTATGCAACTAAGTCATGGTACACCATGAATAAATTAGTCACCTAATCATATTAATATTTTCCATGCTAAAAAGAAATGTTTCCTTATCGTGTAAAAACAATAAGTATGTAACATGTATATATTTTTACCAAAATAGGATACATAGACCGAAATAAATAATAGAATTTGATATGCTAGACCAATGAAGTAATCATTGACTTTACGTAGCCCTACAACCGAAACAAATTCATATATACACAAAGGGACTAGTAAACAAAACAAGCCATTAACGGAGATCCCTATTATTACCAAATAATCATCACCTTTACTGTTAAAGAGGGCAGATGTAATTTATTGTTTCAGATTTGGACGGCAAATCTTTAGTTCTTTGAACCAGCTTTATATATCGCTGTTTGCACATTAGAACTTTCATTTTATGTCAAAGTACTTTATTCTGTTTAAATATAAATTTGTGGGCATTTTTGGTATGTAAGTAAATTACCTATAATGAACATAGCTAAACATAACAATGATTTGATATGTCAATGGATTAAAATAGTTGAATCTAAGATAATATTTGACAGAGATATACAACAATTAGTAAGGACACCTGTTCATCAACATCAAATTTATTATTTTACGTCAAAATTACATTGTCTATATAATTATTATATGAGTAGGTATCGTTCAAAAAAATTACTTTTTATCTGATATGTCATCAAGTATTTCTATGGGTTTGGAATAAGTCAAATCTGTGTCAAAGAAAAAATATGGCTTGGTTTGGAGTAGGTGTCATGAGTGTTTTGGACATACAATCCATTTTTTTTCAAAATAATCTTTTGATATCTTTAATAAAATACAATTTTCATGACATAGATACATCTTTCCAACTTTCAAGTCAGCCCGGATTACCGTTATAATCCTGCCAGTTGCGTGATTCTAGAAAAATGTTCCTCAATGTTATTTCCGGTTTCGATATTATATATTAGCCCCTATAGCACAATGGGTAAAAGCACCCTGCAAGCATCCTGAAAGGCCTGGGTTCGATTCCCGGTCTGTCTGCACATTTTTACTCGCCTGCTACATTTCAGTAATTTGGCGTTCAACTAAATAACCCACTGTGGTATGTTTTAAGAGTCTCTTGGGTTTCTTTATACAAAATAAAATTAATGAGCTAAAAAGTAAAAATATTTCTATTTACTTTACATACATTGCAAAGGTAAATATGAAAACCAGAAGAACATATGAGGAACAAAATGGAGAAAGTGCAAATAAATGCAGGATCATAACGGTCATTCGGGCTAACTCGAAAGTTCCCTATTGTTTTAGAATATATTTAGCTTGTGTCTATAAGAAAGTATTTAGATATATGTTATTTTGAAATTATTCAATCTCGCAATATTTTCTAAAAATAAAATGCGAACCAGAGGTAAAATGGGGATTATTATGAGCATGAACATCGTTTTCCATCAGAATCAGTGTTTCCTTTTTTTCAGTGTAGATCTACATGATTAAAAAGTAACAGTTTCATAGATTTTATATGTAAGACAGTTATAAATGGCTTGTTGATTTTATATTTTTAACTGAAATACATCAATATCACATTAAATAAACCATAGACTTTCCATGTGTATATTCATTTAAAATTAATACCGCGTATGTATTTTTATTGATGTCGTTTATCATGATTATCAGGGAAATTTTAAGTTCTTGATGACACATTCCAGTCGGGTTATTGTCATCCCCTTCATACAGTTACATATGTCCACACATAAATATTATACCCAGACCGCACATCAATGGGATTACATTTTATTATACATTTATTGCCCTGGCTGTAGGGAGATATGAGGATTTGTTTACCCAAGGCAAGTCATATTTCCCAAGGGGAATATGAATTGTAGCAGGTAAACAATATACAATTATGGACTTTTGATTGGATGGATATGGTGTAATGTTGACCTGAATACCAATATTGATCGGGGCAATAGCTGAGGTCAATATTTGTTTTCCGATCAGTATTTCACCATATCCATCCACTCAAAAGTCCATAACTGTTTTATTATATAGATACAGTAAATATACATGTAACATGACTATCACAAATACTGCAACTCACTTTTATTTAACCGATATGAGCTGTCATAGATGAAAAAATTTACATGCCCATTTTATGTAATATTTTATCTCGCATATATCCCAAAGAGACCATCTGGTTGTTAGAATAACTAAAGCATGTGTATAAATGCCCCAAACGTGCCAAACGTAACCCATAATATTAGTTTGATATCATTCTGGACATTACACATTAACTTTCGGTAATTTGTACGAAGATTACGGAGTGTCTAATAACAACGTGCTATTAAGTTAATATATATTCTATTATTAGTAACCTTTGCAGTTTTTTCTCGTACATCATCACTTCATACCTAAATCAGGCAAAGTTGGTCTTTTCCGTCGTTTCAAAACACTCGTTTCTGAAATTGTGCATGTGCCGGGTATATCGGGTGATCTCGACCCATCGCATACTCTTATATATCATTCTTGACAAATATGAACTGCCCAACTCCACCGGACATGGCGGCACGATTGTAAAACATAAGGTAATTTTCAGGTATATTGTTTAGATTTTGGCAATATCAGCATTCATTTCAGGGCAACATTAAAGACTGGGGAAAAAAAATCTTTTAGTGATCTGATATTTTTATTCATATATTGATTCGATTTGTTTTAGGTATTTAAAATAGCGTTGAAAAGCACATATTTTACATAGTGCATGTACTTTTCAATAAAATCATGTCCTGTATTTTAAAAGTAAATATAAAACACATAAAAATCGGCCGACATTAACATACCCAATTGTGTCAACAGCCGAGGTTGCTGATAGATAAAGCGCGTAAAGGACCGAGATCCTCCTGACTGAATTACGAAGCACATTTGATATGTCAAAAGAATTTATCTGAAAGATCATTGCATACAGCCAGATTTTTTAAGGTACAGGAAAACTTAAATTCTAATAAAAAATATTATAAACATAATACCAAAGTTATAATAAAACAAATAACTCAGAAAAGAAGACCTTTTACAATGTTTCACGTGTTTGATAATGTATTTGAAAACATATTTTATCATATTCTAGTCCAAATGTCATGGGTCAAAAATCATCATTGTGACAGCTTATATTTCAAGAAGTGAAACACAGGCTTAACCAGTCAGAAACCGTTTATTTTTAATTTATATAATAAATCCACATGTCTCACTACAACCAGGGCAATAAACTGTTTATTATACTGAAATACAGAATCAATAAAGACTGTCAAGTAAGCTGCAAGGGTTTTTGCATGAGGGAGACATGATGCATGTGGGGGAAATATGACGCATGCAAGGGAGATATGATGCACTCAAGGGAGACATGTGACGGCTCTCAACCAATCCATGACTGTGTTTATTAATGCGGTATAATAATACCCATTAATGTCTTCGGAACATATGTCTCGGGGTTCACTTCAAAGAGCACAGAGGTGTCTGGAAGACCTCTACCAAGACGTCATGTATATATTCTCACAAATAACTGGGAAGTGTAAATACAACATGCTGCTGGATTTTAACTGGCAAAATATCGTAAACTGTACCGGTAAAGCTCTAGAGACCTAGTTATAAATTTCCAACATAAGTAGTTATGACAACATAAATAGTATATTGATAGAAAATAAAACAGTAGATCTAGGTTTTTCTACATCTATTTTACTGTAAACGATAGGCCTATTTAACTTAGTATAAGGGTCATGTATAAAGCTGAATACATCAGTGGTAGTCATCTACATGTATTAGAAAAGCATGACGGAATGTATGTCATTTCCAGTTTATCGCACCTAGCGGGATATTTGGTAAAGGGCAACAACTCTTTATAACCCTGCCACTGGTTACTTTTTTTCACCTGGTATCGTTAATTGGGAGTGTAAAAAATTGATTCATTGTATCTTGACAAAAATAAAATAAAACCAACACTGAATTTTCATGTCCGTTGACCTTTAAAGAAAATTAAACTGGATGGAAACTTAGTTTACTTGACAATATACCTATCATAATATAACAAAATGTTTTATTTTCTATCTTTAGGTTTTTATATTATTTTTTTTTCTATCTTCAGGTTATTAAATTCTTTTGCTGAGGAACAAGCACTAGAGGATGCCATTTATTACCTTGGTGAAGCACTTCGCAAAGATGTAATAGATGTTGATGTATTTCTAAAAGTAAGGAGTTTACTGTACACATTAAATTGGCTTATTGCTAATTTTCTGTTAACCCTTTGCCCCATGCAAATGGTGTATATTACACTACACCTGTCACATGATTAATGTATACATTGTAGCATATTATTTACATAGTGGAATCATCAATTGTTTGCACCTTTCCAATGATAGTTTTTGTAAAACATCAATATTGAGGATGCTTTTTTAAACTTAAATTAATGCCTTAATTATCAGTCCAACACATTTGTATGACATTGAGGAAAGCAAAAGTCATATAGGGATCATGCAGATTCTACTGCTCTATCATTTTTCAGCAGTCTCCAAACAATAAAGTATACGAAATCTAAGGCTTTCATCAAGGATAATCATTGTATGTTCTTTCTATTCATGCATTTTTGATAACTTCTTCCATGAAATTAATCATATCAGCAGGAAAATTAAACTATGATGATAATTTTGATAAAGGAATTGATATATTAGGCTTACTATTTATTTGCACATATTAGGATCTACTTAAAACTCTCGTATGAATACACTTCAGTGGGTTCATTTGAGAGATACCTGAAACGACGCTGTTATGGTTCGAGCATAATTTCGAGACATGAATTTTATAAGGCGAGCGAAGCTTTAAAATGTAAACAAAAGGAACTTAAAAAAACAAGGGATTGGAAACCGACCTCGCGCAACAGACAGAATTGACAACAAATGAGACCACAAATGACACAATAAACTGTTTACCACTTACCACACATTTGATTGACCACACCCACATTTCGTCACGGTTGCAACATAATTACAATCAAATTTCACTGAATTCCAATCCGAATGAAATGACACGGAGTGTTTTCCACGGCTCCACAATAACTGGAGGAACTATTAATATCCATATTCACAACCATCCCATATCTCATGAAAATCCACCAAAAAGGCGTCAAATTTTATATGATTCAGACAGTGACAATTGACTGCAATCTGTTGTTCACTGACTAAGCGCGAAACAACTTTTCATTAATGATTATGGATGACCTTGCCCTGTTATATTTATATTATAGTGTAATTGATGAAAAAAATTCATTATCACATGATTTACAAATTGAAATAATCGCTAATATTTCTAGTATGAAAAATGTTTTGAAATATACACAAATAAACAGAGTTTTGATGGACTAGTTTTTATGTGTAGGAGTTTAAGAATGAAAAAAGGTCAGTGGTGATGTCATTTTCATGTCTAGACTGTATTTCTACGACATTCAACTCTTATCCATGTGTAATTGTTTACAAACGGTTAAAATATGGTTTTAAATGATGAGAAAAAAATAATCATTCCCTACCTTGAGGCTATGACAGAATCTCAGTCCAAGGGGTAAGATTCTTGGATATCTAACTCTCGGCAAGCCTTGGACTGAGATTCCTCTGTCATACCCTCAAGGTAAGGGAAGAGTTTATTACTCCTGAACAAGTGTTGTTTTTCAGGTTGATCTAAAAAACCAAGATGGCCATCCTGGCCTCTGATTGTCTGAGATATTTTCAACTAAATCTTAAGAACCACTGAACCAACTCAACTAGAACACCTTAATTAAAGACATATTGCTCTTTGCCAAAATGTTAATTGTCCACACTGTCATCATTACTATGAAATGTATACTAGTCACATGAAGATTTTGTGAACTGGATGAATTTCAGGATGTAGAACCCCTTATTTACACAATTATAACCCTCTGTTAAAGATTTGTGATGGCCTCTCTATGAGGTAACATCATTAACATTTGTAATTCAGAATTGATCACATTACAATGTGCAATGCCCACAATCTATTGTCTGTAACCCCTTGTTTGCAGAGTTATGACCCTTTGCCATAATGTCACAAACAGATTGTCTTGAAAATATGAAAATCTACAAGACACCAAGCCTTCTGATCAGCATAACGTTAACAAGAAGTGTCATTGTTTGCACAGATTATATTCATTCAAACATTACCACCATTGCTTAAATCTTTTTAGCTCAGTAATATTTAACTTTTTATCCAGACATCTTGTGCATTTGATTTCTAACTTGCTACAAATTATCCTCATGGAGTCCCTACCATGTGCTGCTACTTATGCTGCTCAAGCCTATGAAAAGCTCAGACATTACCTCCTGTAAATCATGTGAGAGTCAAGACCCATGGGCTTCTTGTTTTCTGCTAAGAGTGATATTCAATGACAAAAAAAAAGATATACACAGACGTAAAAATCCTTAAATCCTTAAAAATTTTGTGAAAATTGCTTGAGAGACCAAGGTTTGGTACTGTTTCACTTGCAATTGATTAATGCAACCTTACTATTTGTATATGAATACCACATTGGACCTGACCTTATTTTCACAAAATATATAAGAATATAAGATTTGTATGCATGTGTATAGCTCTTATTTGTTATTGTACATCAAGTACAAGTAGAAAAAATCAAAATAATGTTTTGGTAAACACAGCTAATGCCTCTTTAAAAGATTGGTTATCACTAAATATAACTATTGGGAATTTCCGTTAGATGTCGTTCTATAAACAATGAATTTCTGGCAGAGAAACATGAGGCATGAAGAGGAGCTGTATGGAGATAATGTAGAGGTGTTAAAAGTTGCTACATGGGAATAAAGTAATGAGTGTCAATATGCACTTACATCAGAATGGAATAAGGGCTTCTAAAGGCTCTACATGTTGCAAAGGGTTAAGTTATTTACCGACTTGAACAAGGGGGTCAGGTAGCAAATATGTCAGATACTGTGGTTAGTTGTCTATGATGATGTGTGTGTTGTTTTATATTTTATTAATCCATGTTTAACTAGTTTTAATTTAACTTTTATTGTAGCAAGTTCGTGAATTATCCAGAAGACAGTTCATGCTACGAGCTTTAATAATGAAATGTCGAGAAAAGGCTGGACTTCCACCACTTGCTTAAGTGAACCAGTGATAAACTCAAATAGTTTCGTTTTTGTCTGTGATTGGATGAGAGATGATTGAACTATCTTGCAATGCTGAAGATAATCTTGATCTCCTAAACATTTTGAACTGCTCATTTCCCTGGCTGGATCTGAGAAAATGAAAACAGAGAAGAGATCATTTCATTGTCTTACGAGCAGGATTTGTATTTCTATGAAAAACTAAGGAGTACAGGATTTTAAAATGAATATTATTGTGTACTGTTGAATATTATCAATATTTGTTGAAACATTTACCGGCGACGAGACTCTTCTGTACTCTGTAATTTATCTCAGCACTTCTAAAATATTTTTTATTATCATCATCATCATCTTCATCCTCTGTTTCAGTGGTTGCAGGATTATTTACAATTGAAATTATTAATGGGCATAACATTGGAAAGTTCAAAATAATTTCATAGTAAATAAATTATACGTTTAATTCACAAAAGTAATTTTTTCATTTGTGAAATTTTCACATGAATTTTGTTCACATTATTAAGTGAAGTTCATGTGAATTTGGATGAATTAACATTAATTGAATGTTGTAAAGTTAGCTGGTGGTTATTTTTAACAGCATTTCATTATTTAAGTCTGTTACAACAGAATAAATGTCTTATGTTATGCAGTGTATGTACACCAGTCTTTGTGTGTGTGCCTCTGTAAATTTTATAAACACTCCAACACTTGCATACAATATTCAGTTTGAGGTTAAACTGGGATCACTTCTGGGATCAGTTGATGATGTTATGTGTTTATTTCTTATGTTAGTCTATATACTGCTTTTTATTTTCAAAGGATGCTTTTCATTCCTGTCTTTCAGTTTTGGCAGTTTGAGACTTTTGGGATAAGTGACTTAATGGTTTACTAAGGGAATTACTAACTACAGTGAAACAGTTATATAACAACCTCTTTAGGGACAAAAGAAAACCAGTTATTATATAGAGGTTGATTTATACACAAATGGTACAGTTGTGGGACAGCAAAAAACGGTCTTTGTGACCAGGTTTTACTGTAGTTGAGATATGTCATTTTTGAATGAAACATATGAAAATATCAAATTTATTATAATTCTAAACATTATCCCAATTTTCCAACATACAATTCTGTGTTTGTAAGATATTTAGCAGCTGTTACTTTTTAGATATCTGTATATAAGTTTGTAAGACATCTAACAGCTATTATTTGTTAGATATCTGTAATTACACACCTCTTTATTAACCACATAATGTGACACATTCTTACAGTCTTTATGATAAATGAAATTTATTTGAGTTAATTTTTGTTGGTTTCTGTTTTAGTTAATCAGTGTAGATCTTTTGCAGAATACGGAAACAAAACCAGGTGTGAAAAGGATTAATTGGACAATTGATTTGTGAGTCCCATTAAGTGATGAGATATTTTACAGTATTTAGTGTTTTACTTTTTTACATCCTGTAGAGGTACATGTAGCTCAGATAAACATTTATATCATTATATCTCTACATTCTAGTTACTTTGTATTTGTTGCTCAATATAATCAGGGTGTCTCTGTGGCCGAGTAGTTAGAGCATCATGCTTTACACCACAAATTCTCTTACCTCTAGTCACCACCAAGTCCTTCTGGAACCTAAGCTGATTTTGTCAGGAAGTTTGCCAGTTTACTTGCAGAAGGCTATTGGTCTCTTCCCTTTTACAATGTAGCCACGTTGTCTTCTCTGACATGAACTTGTTGCATCCATATAACTGAAAAATTGTTAATTGTGGCATAAAGTATGTTTTAAACATAATCAAGAGGTCACCATGCCATGTGGTTAAAGTGTCGGGGCTTTGAACCACTACTTCTTTCATCAATCACCAGCATAGATTCGATGCTAGCTAGAATTTATGTTCATTATGTTGGGAAGATTGCCTTTTTCCTTGTTGAAGGTTGGCGCTCTCTTCACGGGAAGTCTATGTTGCAACCAGGTTTTATTCTTCACAATTGAAAACTAGCCCCCGATAAACATTGAAAGTGGTGTAATACATGTGACATTTTATGACAGATGGACAAATTAAACACACAAACAATACTTCAATACTCTACAGAGGAAGTGATAATGATATAAATGGCTATTTATGTGTATTTGTCTTCAGCTAGTTGTTCACTGGATGATATAAGATGATATAATTAAAATATTTACATTTGAGGTGTTTTGATTGGCTAATGGCATTCATTTAAATTTTCGTTGAAAAGAATCTGATATATGACATCACTACTAGCTGATTCATTTTTATCTTGTTTGTTTACACAACATTCCGGTAGGTCTATCACAGAAAGTATGACACAAAAACAAAATCTTTGAAGAAGTCTCAGTTTAATATTTTGCTAAAGTTCAGTAAAAACCTGTGTTACATAACTTAGTAGACTGGAGTAAAATGCTTTATACAAATATGGCTATTAAACAATAGGAGATGGTGCTGTGTGTGCCTCCGATCAATACTTTTCATTTCATCAAAACTGAAACGAATGGGAGTCTGATAACTAATGGCGTGATTTGCTACACAAATTACACTATGATCAGACTCCCATTCATTTCAATTTTCAATGAAGCAAATAAAAAATACATTAAATCCATATCTAAATTACAGTAAAACTTTGTTAAATCAAAGTTCAAAGAACCACATAGAAAAATTCCAAAAATGTTCAGGACTTCAATTCATGAATGGTAGGGTAACCAAGAATCATACGATTTTTAGTTTCAGCTGTTCTATAAGGTTAATGTGACTGCTTCAAAACCATTCAAGAGATATATGGTCATGATATTTAATAATTAGTGTTGAAATGAACATTGCAGTGGGGCGATTTCGTACACATGTAAATTTTGACTTTGAATTATTTGTAAGAATTCTTAATGTTTATATCCACATAGGCCTAAAAATCTATTTGACACATTGAGAAATTCAACTCCTAAAAGTTTAAATATTAAAATATTTGTAAGTAGCATTGAAAAAAAAAAGTTATTTGGAACTTTGTCAGTAGCTCGAAACATTAAATTTACCGAAATTCTATTGTATTTAGTGTTTAGGTCAAATGAATTACTTTGCTTGGTACTGTATAAGTGGACATTTTTAGCGAGACACAAATTTAGAATTTTGTCCCTAAAATATGATACTGTGTATAATATTAACGAGAAGTGATTTTAAGATTTCAAGCAAAACTATGAAATTTAGTTATACCAGGCTATACATCTTAATTTATCTACAAAACATAGATTATAGCATAACACTACATTCAAAACAGTAATCATAACTAAATTTGTACAATCAGATAAATGTCACAGTCATGTGACCAGTAATCACTATTTACAAATCATGCAAATATAAATTCCCCACTCTGGGAATGATGTCTGGGTATCTGCATAGTTACATCTAAGATACAGAATGAATTGTTAGCAATATTCAATTTTATGAATTTCAATGCTCTAGTTAATAATGCCAAAATTAAATCCTTGCTAAAATTTCTGCTTATACGGTATTTAGCAGTCTGTGCATTGTCGTTGTCTTGTCACTGTCAATACTCTGTTGGTAGTTTTTGCTTTGACAGTTTGTAAAGTGTGAAGTCTTGTTATTCATAACCCTTTGTACTTAGTTAAATGTATGCATCTCTAAGCTCTTTCTACATGTGTGTATCTCTTAAGCCCTTGGCACTTACTTGTATGTATCTCTAAGCTCTTTCTACATTTGTGTATCTCTTAAGCTCATGGCACTTATATGTATCTTTATGTTTTTGATACATGTGATTTAAACTCTTGTCACCTGTATCTGCTTATAAACAATTGACACCTGTATCTGTCTATAAACACTAACTACCTGTATCTGTTTATAAATACTTAACATCTGTATCTGTCTATAAACACATGATACCTGTATCTGTCTTTAGACACTTGACACCTGTATCTGTCTATAAACACTAACTACCTGTATCTGTTTATAAATACTTAACATCTGTATCTGTCTATAAACACATGATACCTGTATCTGTCTTTAGACACTTGACACCCGTATCTGTCTATAAACACTAATTACCTGTATCTGTTTATAAATACTTAACATCTGTATCTGTCTATAAACACTTGATACCTGTATATGTCTTTAGACACTTGACACCCGTATCTGTCTATAAACACTAACTACCTGTATCTGTTTATAAATACTTAACATCTGTTTCTGTCTATAAACACTTGATACCTGTATCTGTCTTTAGACACTTGACACCCGTATCTGTCTATAAACACTAACTACCTGTATCTGTTTATAAATACTTAACATCTGTATCTGTCTATAAACACTTGATACCTGTATCTGTCTTTAGACACTTGACACCTGTATCTGTCTATAAACACTAACTACCTGTATCTGTTTATAAATACTTAACACCTGTATCTGTCTATAAACACTTTACACCTGTATCTGTCTATAAACACTTGACACCTGTATCTGTCTATAAACACTAACTACCTGTATTTGTCTGTAAACACTTGGCACATTTATCTGTCTATAAACACTTTACACCTGTATCTGTCTATAAACACTTGATACAAGTATGTTTTTCTAAATTTATGTACTCGAAATGTGTATTTCTGAACACTTACTACACATATGAATTTCTAACTCTTGTAGCATTTACAGAAGACTTACTGCTGTAAGTATATAGTACTAACTGTTGGTCTTCAGGTTATAATTGAACAGAATGTTAATCTTGAGCAAGTTCAGTGCTCAAGAGGAACTAATAAACAACAGTTGGCTGTTATAAGTATAGGTTAGTTCCATGGCAATCCTGTTTTAATAATATTATACATGCATCCATTGCTGCCATTTTGTGACCTTGACATCAAATTCCATTGTACAGTGGAATAACGGTTTCTACATTAAACTAGTTCTTTTTCACCATATAGACTTGTAGAAGTTTAGAAACTATATTTGTATAACTTTTGTATCAATGGTTTGTTAACAACATTGTCATCAATCAGTTTAAATCATTGTTAAATAACAACACCCAAATATAGTTTATTGGGTAGCAGTTTTTTCTAAGGGAGATAACTAGTAGACATAGATTCCTAGATCTAGTCATTTGATCATGTTATTTAAACATTTCAGTATAAACATTTATGGTATATCCATCACCATGTTAACTTTCCCTGAATGTGTAAGACTGATATATCAGTCATCAAAAAAGTAAAAAAATCAAAACATCATGTCCACGCTTTTGATTGGTAAATAAAATTAAGAAACCCTGTACTGCAGTATTTTTTCATTTCCTGTATTTTTGTCGTCTGCTCAAGATTTATACCAGAGTCCAAAATTACTGGCGCCGAAAACTAGCAAGGATGTGTCATAATGTTTGTTTACATGTACCTAGCAACATTAATTACGCAATGTCATAAAGATAATGCTGCATCATAATACACACTGAAGTGGTTAACAAGGGAAAAGTTGAGTAATTTAGTAGCCAGTCTTTTTACACTTAGGTATATTGGTTTCCCTGCCAGAAATGAAGGTTCAACGGTGAAATGTATATTTCTGACTGTGTAATCACTGATACCCTGTCAGTTTTTGTAAAAATGGTCACATGGTAACCCTATTCCAATGCCTGCACATTTTAAATTATCATTCTAATGATAGAGATGACATGAAACATTGACTTATGTTGACTCCTACATTTATCTATGACCAGATTACTTTGTTGAGTATATTGATGCACTCAAAAATAGTTACTGATTTATTAAGGCAAAGCCTTATTGCTATGACAGGCTCAGAACTCTTTGTACTCAATTAAGCATTGTCAGCAACCCCGTTCAAAAATAAATGTGCCATAGGATTTGCCGAACTACTACTTGCGCTGTAGAAAGTAGTTAGCTGAGATTCAACCATTAAAATACTTCTTTGTGTCTAGTTTAAATCTTGTTTTATTTGCATACTCTCTCCTTATAATTCCTGAACTGGGACAATGATGTGATGAATTATTATAGTCACGTGACATAAGACACTTGTAGAAAAGGGGAATTCCCTCAGTTCAGCTTTGCCGATACCCATTTTAGTTTGTGTTATTTAGAAACTAGAATCGATCATTTCCTTTTTATTCATACAACATGAATTTTTACTTAACTGATAGATTATTTAAGTTTTCAAGCTTACTCATCGAAATAATATTAGACAAACTCACAATTAAACCATTAATGTCTGACATTGAATAAGATGCTTTCCCGGTGTGCTGTAAATTCTGCTCATTTGTGAGAGAATAAAAAATAATTTTATGTGATCATGGTTCTGGTGGGCTAGCACAAACATCAATGCAGCTAGCAATTTCACGATTCCTGCCAGTAATAGAGTTTTAAAGTCTAGCCAGGTGTTTTTTCTGTGTACTGAATTAAGCATTCGGGTCGACCTGATGTTTAAATTTTTTTTACCCAATTCACATTTGAGACATTGATCTACATTTATTACTCTGTTTTTACTTACCAAATAACAATGTAATTTTGAAGTTTTTGAACGAACGTTTTTTCTGATAAAAAATTAGGGAGTGAAGGGAATTGAATAATGCAACATTTTTAAAACTGTTGATTATTGAAAGCTGTGATAGATATACAATTATGAGACATAAATATTTGTCACTTATGTTATTTTCTTCTTTGTTTTATATAAAACCAACAATTTTTAAATGCACAGAGAATCCAATAATTTAAGCAATATTTCAAATATTGTAAGTTTACATGAAGGAAATTGAATTATTTTTTTCAATGATTTTGAAATTTAGATCTAGTTTTGTTTATTTTGAAAAAATGATTATTCTGTGGAGGATAAAATTACTTTAGGTAAATTTTGACATATTTCATTAGACTGAAAGAATAATTAGAGAATTTACAAAATTATTCCATGAGAGAAATACTGTCATTTCTGTAATAAAAATGATAATTTAAAAATGAATGTGAATGGTTTTCAACGTCATCAACCATTTAAATAACACACAGCAAACAGAGTGCATTAGAATAGTTTTTAAAGTGTCAGACTTGGGGCTGTTACAATTAGCAAGAACAGAACATTGATAGTAATTTTGCACCAATAGTAACATGTCCTACATGGACAGACTGGCACCTGGTCCGTGTTGGGTTCCCTCTCATGATTCGATAGTGGGTCTCTGTGGCCAAATAGTTAGTGTCGTTCTTTGAATCATGAAGTCTCTCACTTCTGGCCAGTACAGGATCAAGTCCCTCTAGAAACTAAGCTAATTTTTGTGAGAAAGTTTGCTAGTTTACTTGCAGTAGGCCTGTGGTCTCTTCCAAGGTAGATTGTAATAAAAATGGCCACCACTATATAACTGAAAAAGTGTTGAGTGTGGCATAAAACAAAATTCAAATTAAAAAAAAAAATTTGATTCAACAGTATTATCCTGGCAGAAGCAGAATTTACAATTTTGATTTTCTAATGTAACAGTGATTTCAAATAATGGCTCTAAAACCGATTAGAAACAAAAAAAAAATTCAGAATAAACATGCATCTTGTATTTAAAATAACAATATTTTTCAAATTTTCAGTCATATTTATGTTCAACTTCTGTACCATTGATACAACCAGGTGGGTGCTGATGTGTCCACTGAGACCCACCGCCCTAAAGCATTCAGAAGTTTGTATTCAATTCTCTATGGTTTTGTGCCAATGCTTTGTCTAAAGTGATGGGTGTTTTGATATTTGTTTTGAAAGTAAGTCCAATTATTTAATTTATGCTAAATATTAGAATGATTAGTGTCCTCAATTGCTGTATATATATATATATATATTCTTTTTTTACTAAAACATTATCATATGAAACATCAACATCAGAGTTCAGTAATTTTTCAAAAGACACAAAAATTCACAAAGAATTGGATCAACAAATATATTTCCACAAATGTACGCCTCAGTTTTCTTAAAAAATGAAATAATTCATGTCTGTTTTTATTATTGTCTTTGTATTCAGTCTCCAGTATTGGGACTCTCTTCTTAGAATCAGGACTGGCACCATAAAACTTATGAATTAGTTAAATCTATAATTTTTATTCAACTTTGGCAAATCCTGAAACCTGCTTGGCTGAGGCAGGCCAAGTAAAGAATATTTGCCGACTTGTTAATTCCTAAAGTTTAAGGTGCCAGCCCCAGATATGATTTTTTTCCGTATGTTGTTACAAGGAATCATTTTGTAAAAGTGAAATAGAGCATTAAAGAATGTTTGGTTTTTTTTTTGGCGTTTTTAAGCACAATATAAACATGTCTTTCTGTATTGTTTGCTTCTTGTAACCATGATGCTGTCTCCAGAATAATCAATTGAAATAGATAACAATTACAACATTCACAAAAATGAGGGTTCCCCGATATTGTATTGATGATACCATCTCTGACTGTTTGTAAACAAGATGAGTCATGTTAGAATTGGCAAAGCTCAGTTTGTCTTATCTGTCAACATACATCATGTCGTAAATGTATTCTGCTGTATTGATGTATATATTCGTTGTTTGTTATTATTCTAGACATGTTGTAATTATCATTTGCATATGTATGAGCTTGTGATCATACATATGCATTCGCTTATGCATTATGTATTGTTTTTATGGTATGGATATTCTCTTTCAAAGACAGGAGACCTGTAAATATGGCTAATGTATATAAAATAAACCAACCAGAATTCTATGCGTCATCTTCGTTAAGCCAAAATTATTGTATATAAAAATAACAAATCGGTGTAGTAACTGAATTACTGGCTTAAGCCAGATACAAATTCTCACAAACCATCACTTCCTGCCAGTGTTGTGGTTTAACAATTTTTTTTTGGACTGGTACCTTACCAATACATATGCAGTTTTACACAGGCACATTGAACACAATTTTTTTCCTCCTTCAAATGACCTTGAATGCTGAAATATTAATATTTGTCCTTACAAAATTTGTTGCCCCAGATTAGTTACAAACAGAATCATTAACCATGTTAACTTGCTGCTTTGGATTTTTAAAAGTTGTGATATGTAGCACTGCATGTTTTTATAGGTCTTGTTTACACAGTTATAATGCCACTGTTGTTGAATACTCTCTATGCAGATTTCAGATGAAATGTACTGTTTGTTCCCTATGCATGCTATGTACATACCATCAATAATATAAATTGTTTATCTGTGACTGTCACACACGTAACATAAAAAGAAACAAAAAATCCTTTAAAATCTGAATATTGATTTAATTTTCTTTCTTTTTTAAAATAAATATTTCTATCACAGAATAAAAAACCACATGAACAATTGTTCCCATAAAAAGAAACTAAAACAAGGTTGTGAACATTTATAAAGCCTTCCATTATTACTGTACATGCAGAACATATTCACATTACAAGATTCTCTACCGCAATATTTACATGTTAAGTTCAGATGTATGTATCACTTACAAGAGGCCCAATGGGCCTTAATGGTCACCTGAGAAAAATTTCCTGTCAAATTTGATTAAAATTAGTCCACTCATTCTTGAGAAGTCGAAAATGTCTAAAATCGGACAAAAAAACAACAACAACAACAACAACACAATTTCTGTTTACTTAGGTGTCAGACCTTGATCTTTGATCCCATGACCTTGAAAATTAAAATTTTGTCAAGATGATAGTTCCTAACAACTTTCTCATATATCTTTGTATACAAAAAAGTCAATCAGTTTTTTTTAGTTATTAAACCATTTGTATACAACTGTTCCCTGTGTTATTGAAGACTGTCAAAAACATGAGAAATCTACTAAACAGGGGAAATAAACCCATAAGGGTCAGTCCTAAAATTTCAGCCCTATTGACTTTTTTGTAGATCTTTGCATGCTGAACATTTTTATTTCTTTCACTTTCTATCTATCATACATTTTAAGAATATGTAAAAAACAGCCCAAAACATGAATCAGATACTTAACAGGGAAATAACTCCCATAAGGGGTTGAACTGTCAATTTCAGCCCTTTTGACTTTTTTGTAGATCTTTGCATGCTGAACTTTTTTGCTTCTTTCACTTTCTCTCTATTATTCTTTTAAAGATAATGTCTAAAAACATCCAAAATGAAAAAATCCACAAAAAAGGGAAATACCTAACAAAAGAGTCGACCTGACAATTTCCACCAAAATAAAATATTTAGCTTTAATAATTTTGGAGATACAGATACATGCATTAAACAAAAAAATATCTGCTGACTCATTTGTTCTATATTTAGCCATGACAGCCATATTTATGGTCCTAGAAAACTTTATGTGGCTTTACATGGTTATACTTCCTATCAAGTTTGGTTCAAATTAGCCCAATAGTTCTGGAGAAGCAGTCAAAAATGTTAAAATTTTACAAAAAAAAACTTAACATTTTCCATTTACTTGTGACCTTGACCTTTGACCTTGAATTTAGTCAAATTGATTCTTGGATAATTCCTAACAACTTTCTTATATATCTTTGTATCAAAAAAGTCAATCACTTTTGAGTTATTAAACAATTTGTAACACAAATGTACCTTGCATCACTGAAGCGCCCCCTTGTGGCTCATTAATGGACAGATTTCATTTTGGTTTGCAAACTTTGTAGATAATCGTGCATACAAAATTTGAAAGTCATTTATCTGATCATTGGTCTATGAGCAGAAGATTTTTAAAGATGTACCAAGTTTTGGTCCTTTTAATTTTTGGCCCCTTCTGAGGCCCCTATGGGTTCTAGCCCCATTTCATTTGCAAACTATATGCAGCTTCACATGGGGATGCTATATAACAAGTTTGGTCAAACTTGGTCCACTGGTTCTTGAGAAGAAGTCGAAAAATGTGTAAATGATAACGACACAGAACGACAGACAAAAGACGATCGCAAAAAGTCACTAAAAATTGTATACAGAAGCTGTGGTAAAATGATATAAAATAAAAACTTAAAAGTTGCATGGCATACTGCATGTACTGGAAATAGAAATTGTGTAAACAGGCTAATATTGAAAACATAATGATCTGCCAATGTTCTAGACCTGGGTTCATGGAGCAATCTTGGACTTGCGGTGAATTCTTGCTCTTCTGTTAATCTACAATATTTTCAGATAACTTTGTGAAAAGCAACCTTCCTGAATTTGTATTTTTGGATGATTAATGTATCATGAGAGACTATAATTGTATTCAATTTTAAAATCATATGTACTGGTAGGTCAAAGATTGGGTTGAGATTCCACAGTCGAGACAAATACAAAAAATCTAAATCTATATACATGATTGTATTGTAAGTTAAATAAATTTTATAGGTGGACGGAATGTTTTTGATATAATTTACATGTAGTCTATAGCAAACAAAATTCTTTAGGGGGACGAAATGTTTTTCAATTTAATTAAGATGAGTATATTAAACAAAATTCTAGAGATGGAGAGAATGTGTTTAATATAATTGGTATTTATATCAAGAAAAAAATTCAATAGATAGACAAAATATGTGTAACATAAATTAGATGGAGTTGATATATTAAACAACATTCCATGGGCTGATGGAATGTGTTCCAATATAAATTAGAGGGATTCTATACCTGCTGTACTATAAAACAAAATTCTGATGGTGGCCAGAATGTGTATAAATAGGTGGAGTATTATGACTGATGTCTTTAAAATGTATAATGTTTTGACATCAATTTCAATTACACTGTATCACGGTCCATTATCTATTTAACGTGTGAACAATCATACTAAAAGGTCTATGATATATGTAAATATATATACTAAATTCAATGTAAAAATATAAAAATAAGCTTTAAATACATTTATTTGCATTAATGTGCTTTTGAACTCTTGTGCAATCATGTTAAAGTGATATGAGCTGTCGTAGAAAGATCATGGGGTGTCCATTTGCAGTTAATATACATTCTATTCTTATTACACTGTGTTTATTTTCATACACCATCATTTCATACCTAAATCAGGCAAAGTTGGTCTTTTTCGTCGTTTCAAAACATTCATTTCTGAAATTGTCCATGTGCCGGGTATATCGGGTGATCTCGACCCATTTTTAACTTGTCCCATCGCATTCTTGGCTTTATCATTCTTGATACATATGATCATGAACTGCCTAACTCCATCGGACATGGCAGCACAATTGTAAAACATGAGGTACCCATACTTCTCACAATTATGTTGTTCTGATTTTGTCAATGTCAGCATTTAGGGTACTAGTAACATTTAAGATTTCCTTTAGTGACCTGATATACTTCTACATATATTCATCTGATTTTCTTCAGGTATTTAAAATAGCGTTGAAAGCAATATATTTTACATATATTTTCCAATAAAAATCACGTCCTGTATTTTAAAAGTAAATATAAAACACATAAAATCGGCCGAGTTTAACATAGTCCAAGCGCTGACCGAATAATGAAGTACATTTGATATGTGAAAGAGCTTATCTGAAAGGTGATTGCATATGGAAATACAGCTGGATTTTTTAAGGTATGGGAAAACTAATAAAACAAATAACTATGAAAAGATCTTTTACAACGTTTCACATGTTTGATAATGTATTTGAACACACATCTTATCATATTCTTGACTATATGTCAGAGGACAAAAATAATCATTGTGACAGCTTATATCGCTTTAAGTACATGTAAACTTGAGTTCATATAGCAACTCTTTCTAAAAATGATCTATTAGTTTTGCTATGTGCAGATCTCTCCAAACATTTGCAATTTATTCTAAAACAAATTATTAATGCATTATGTAAGGCAGCCTCTAAAATGATACCTACTCATAAATATTTTTTTCTTGAGATTTATACATGTACATGAATAAATTATAGAAACAGACAACCAAAGAGTTCAGAA
This sequence comes from Atrina japonica, assembly GCA_030159075.1. NCBI lineage: Eukaryota > Metazoa > Mollusca > Bivalvia > Pterioida > Pinnidae > Atrina > Atrina japonica. The sequence continues at coordinate 46,197 of BROG01001103.1, forward strand.
AGTCATACATTTTATGTAGGAATTATCAGGAATCCAACAAGAGCTAAATATCATGACTTGAATAAAATGTATCCAAAATAAGGATGTGGTCCAAGATAAAAATTTCCTGGGCTAGATAATCTAAATGTATGGTAAAATGTTACTACAATCTTAATATGTGTAATACATGATCATTAATAAAACCTGCATATACATATAGATCCTAATTTTAAAGATGACTTTCCTCAAGAGATGCAAAAATAAGAGAAACAGATGTTTGTCCAAGGTAAAATTAAAGTTCTTTGGTTAAAAAGTACATTGTAAAGAATCAATTTCAGATTAAATGTAATTGTATTTCATATACACACATGGCCAGAAGCTACCCTTGTGAAAACAATAGACTCTAATAAAGAACATTGACTACGGTTCGTTCAATTGATTCTTTAGGCGTGAATGATATCAACAGAACTGAACCAAAACGAAGATGAGGTAGAGAAGGACAATGAAACAGAATAAGATGGGAACATAAGTTGTATCATTTCAGTGTAACAATATGCATATATTATGGTAAGTTAATTTTGTTCATACCTGTAGTACTACAACACATGTGTTTGTTGACTATGTTGTATACTGAACATAAATGTGATATTGTGGTAGTTGAAAAGAAAAACATCACACAAATCTCATTTAATCAGGTGCATTATTGAAAAAAAAATTGAATTACAAAATTATGAACACAGATTTTCAAATCAAAAGTAACAATTTAATCAATATGTGGAATGTACATTGTTCTGGTAACAAAAGACAAAATAATGACAGATGAAATTTAAAATGCCACCAAGTAACAGCAAAAAAAAAAAGAAAGAAAAAACAATCCTTGGACCTTAGTCATTGGTTACTAAGGGGTCATGAAATAATTTTTTTTCATATTTACTCAAAAGATGCTATATACCAAATTAGATAAAAATTTACCATGCATTTTTTGTAATATATTCAATGAATGAAATTTCATGTAGGGTGAAAACCCAACAAAAAGCACATGTGACATGCTTTCACAATAGATTTTTTGGCGACCTACAAATTTCACAAAGTTGCATTCCAGATGACACATTGTTACAAAAAGTATTCACTTATGTTTGCTGATATTGAAAAGACTGTTACAAAATGAAGTCAAAGTTATTGACAGAAATACTGTCAAAGGTCACAGATCATCAAAATAAAATATGTATGGAATGTAAACTCATATTTGATTTTAAGCACTTTTATGGGTAAAAAAATATTGATAATTATTATGCAGACTTGGGAGTTTATGCGATGTTTTTTTTTTGTTTTCTGCTCTAGACTTACTTGCTAAAACACAATACTAGGGGTGAAGGAGAATGGAATGGTATTAAGTGGATTTCATTAATTTTGTGATAATGATAAAGAAAGACTTCATGGCTTGTAACTATCAACATACAATTAAAATAACAAATACTAAAATTTGCTGTAATTTATCAGAACGATGATTATGGAATGTTCACAACAGCAAAAACATAGACATTTGTGAGCAAGTTTAATAAAAAAAACTGGGCAATGCTGGCATGTACCATTCTACCTTTCAAATAAGTGCTGAAGATGTCTGCATGCATAGCGTTTTGGTATAAAGCACTGAACAATCTATGGACAATTATAAGAATAAAACCCAACCCATCTTCCAAAAAATATATTCACTGAACCAGGTGAACAACATATCTACATGTATATGATATGTAAGTTCATCAAACACTTTTTCAAACAATGTAACTCCCACATCAATTAAATAATAATAACATATACATGTAAAGTATATTCTTATCGTTGTAAATGTCACAGCATGCATTACATGTGACAATTGTTTTGTATTTATCAAATAATAGTTTTCAAGAAAAAAAATATAAAATCCTTGTTTTCAATAAAAAATTATCAACTGTTCCAATAGATTTGGACTGTTTAATTTGCCAATTAAAAGGAAACATCTAAACAAAAAACAACTTATAATCGATTAAAGTATACAGTGAGTGGTCAAAATTAGTTTAAAATCTATTTTTCTGTTTATTTTATTGTTGAAGAGGTTTTACAGTTACTAACAATTTAACCTTACCCTATCTTTGATTTTTTCAAAATGCATCTTGGTATTATCATCTTCATTATTTAAACATGTTAAACAGGAGTAGACACGAGTAAAAAAATAATTAGATCAAATTCTGGTGATTATCTAAAATACACATACATGTATTTCACTTCTAGTGTAACTAGAAAAAATGCATATACAAATATAAATAAAGTATAATTAGAATGGTATATGCAAATCAAATTTAACATAATCATCATAACTTAGACATAAATAGCATTGGCACATTGGGGTTCCTTTTGAAACCTTTGATATCTTTTTGGTATACATAAACATAAAAAAAAAAAAGCAAGCAATGTGTATGTATGCTTATATATATATATATATATATATATATATACCTTAAGCCAGACAGTGTCAGTGAGTGCATCAATGTAAGTCACAGATTCTTTTAAAAAATGAAATTAAAATCTTTTTGGTCTTAGATTAATCATCCTATATGATATTATATATATTTTAGAATGATATTTCTTTTAAACACCATCTGACAACAAAGCAAGTCCACATCCAGCAGCAATTATATTCTATTTGACAGTTCACAAAAGCCTGATACAGACCAAGGGAAATAACTCTAACATGACATTTTTTATGTAACTGTGAAATAATTACCACAGTTTTATGCCATATTTCAAGATTGGAAAACAGGAAAGACTTCAGATTAGCATGTATTTTTCAATCATATTTTTATTTTTGCTTTTATTATCTAATTTGTTTAGGTCCCATACCAACTCTTTGACAAGCAATCTGCTAGTACATACCAGTAATTAAGTCATTTTAGATTTACATTTACACACTTCAAGCGTACAATAGTGCATTAAAGAAATAGAATTAAGGCAACAAACTTCCTCTCCAAACTATACTAAAATAATGAATGTTCAGGGTAAGTTTTCTCTCATCCCCTTTCTCTCTTTTCATCCCTTTTCTCCAGTGGGATTTGATAAAATCAAGAATAATATAAGCAAAAATTTTACAATTAACTTCATGTTTGCCTGTCCTTTCATTGCTTTCAAGGACGGGAACAAATGATGCACCAGTGTTTTATTATTTGATATAACTGATGCACTAATTACGCATACAATTGATAAGATAATGCTTCTGATGTAACACCAGCACCTCACAACACTGTAACACGAAATGGGATGGTACGACTTTAGCTAAATCACTGCGTCCTACACTCATGATGTGCTAATGCTTAAAATGAAAACATGATGCTGTAGTGTCTTAATCTGATGATGTGATAATGCCTTATATTTATGATGCACCAATGTCTCATTAATCCACAGCTTGGTGGTCCTCCACCATTTGTAGGTCAGGAATTTTTCACCATTGGTTGTGGATGAGGACAAGAAGGTTATCATGCTATCTGGAATGCAGTTTTGATTAGCACCAAATGAATTGAACTGCAATTTAATCAAGGTTTCTTCTGCAATCTAATGCTGGAACCTCCACGATAGACACCTCTGTTCACCTCATTTGCCTTCCTCTGTGAAATGATTGGTTGATGACCTTTAAAAGCTCCTCCCTGTCAAAAAAATTAGCATGAAAATGAAACATGAGAAATTATCAAGTACTTGTATTTAAGTAACATTCCAAGGACGTTATTGTAATTTTGTGGACATTATTGTAAATTTTGACATTTTCTTTAGAAAACCATTCCTAACGGACAAAAATTAATAAAAAATTCAAAACATTTGATGTAACTGAGTTATTAGGGGGGATTCCATAGGAATTATTGGTTTTACTCTGGTGTATCAGACATTCAAATTTCGCCCTTGTAATTGAAGAGCACAACTACATGACCTCCGACACGTGACTCGCGATTCAGAAGCAATATGGTGAGCAAAACCTAGAATTGTTGTGAGAAAAACCTTAAGTGCCATGGAAAAGCAGCGCAGGAAACAGCAGTATGCAAAGAAGCATAAACCAATTACACTTAGGACAGAAAAAAAAACAGATGAAGAACTCTGGATGGAGATTTTGAAATCAGAGGTGAATTTCAAATCTAATGAGAAATTGGCAACCATCCTACTCAATAACTGGTAAGTGGGTCGTTGATACTTTCACATTGTCATCCACACTTTGATAAATAATACAATTTTTGCTATGACAATTAATTGCATCAAAACACTTGATTCTGATTTCCTGTAGGCATTTTTAGCGTAATGACAGCTGTCCGAACTTGCCATGTGAAGAGTTTGTTTTGATTTTCATGCAGACTCGTTTTGGATTTCGTGTCACTATCATAGCATTTTAAGCGTTTATAAATAGATTGATGTGTCAGGAGTTTCCCACAATTAATTAACTAATTAGTTGGAATAAGACTTTAAAAATATGATGATAGTTCATTAATTAAGTGAGTATAGAAAAGTTTATTTATGAACATTTCTCCCCCAAATGTGGCTTTAACATGTATAAATATGTATTTTGCAGAGTATCAAAAAAAAAAAAGCAAACGATACATATTGAAATGTAATATTACTCAATAAAAATATAGCACCTGAGCCTAACATGATAAAACTTGTGAATTTTCCTAATTTTGAGAGCATTTTCAATTTGGCCTGCTTAGCCAATCAGATTTTAGAATAAAACAAGATGAGAATTTTATTTATTCTCAAATAATTTTAAACTGTTCTGGCGCCAGACCTAGTTTTGCATCAATAATATACGATACTTTTTTCAGTACATTTTTCTTTATCAGTGTGCCAAAAAATGCAGGCGTGTACTTAATGATAACATGCATTTTAACTGCAATTACAACCATTGTCATTTTTTTGTTAGTACATTTTTTATGAACATTTCAACCAATATTACAAATGAGCAATTATTAATTAAAATATATGATTATAAAGACCATGTGTCTTAAAAGAATATACATTTAAATATGAGAATCTTTGCTATCACATCCAATACTTCAACAGTTCATAGATATAGATAAAATAATTATTTATTTTTTCTTGAAAATTCAATACTTTCAAATTTAAAGATCATATTGAATTTGATGTACATTGATGCTAGGGAATATTTATAACTTGAGTGTATCCATACATCAACAAACTGAAGGATATGCAAAGACTCCTTACTACTAATAAACCTTTTAATGATAACTGTAGTCCTGTAACTTAGGAGCAAAAATGATTCCTGGAAAATGACATTCGGAAACAATCAATTTCTTTGATGACATCAATGTTTTTGCATGAACCTGTATCATTTTGCCATCCAAAGTTACAGGACTACAGCTATGGTGAAAAGGCCTATGAATAGAGATGATATACATGTATAGCCAAAATACAACAAACAGAAAGCAAAAACAGAAAGAATGAAATATTTGCATAATAAACAAAGCAATAGTATCTAATGCTATTAACAAAATTCTGCTATTAAATGTATACATATACATATACATTGTACACTCCATTTACATTGATTTATATATACACTGTATAACATTTTTTTTTTGCAATTATATATTCCTTTGAAAAAATTGAAATATGATGTTTAAATTAGTTTAAAGAAATTTAATGTTTGATGGAGAAATCTGATATATGAAGCACAAGGTAAGACAAATAACATTCATCAATATAGTCGTCACAACAACAAGAAGGCGTCATAAGTAATACTAATACTCTGGCAATGGAAATATTGTATAATACATGTATACTGGCATGATATTTGGGAGAACTAACAGCATTTTTGAAAAGGTCAAGGGCAATTCACAATGTTCGGGAAAAAATGAAGCTGCCAGACTGTCAAAGAAATCTGAGCAAAATAAACAAGCACTTGAAATCTTGTCATACAAACCAGTTATCTTCAACATAATAGGACATAGACTGTCCTTAAAAATTTTGGTTAGTTTCATTAAATTCCACTGAGAAATAAAGCCATTACAGTGCCAACAGAAAAATTGAGTGAAAGGATGAAAAGGTAATAACTTTGTAAACGGAGAATTTGAATGACAGCCCACTTTAGATGGTCCAAAAATGTATTTGTATTATTTGGGTTCTAAAATTTATTTGAGTTATTGAACAGAAGTATTCATGACACTGGTGAAAAGTTAGCACGCTTGATTATTTGTTGAATTTTTTATTTGGGCCTGAAAATGCATAAAATTGCCATTTTGCACAAATGGAAAAATTAATGACAGAAAATGAAAATGAAAATTTTAAATTGCTGCTGTATGAAAATTACAATTTTAATAAACGAGGTATCATTTTCTTTCACTTTCAAAGATTTTTTCAAATAAAATGAAATTATACGACTGACAATAGTTTTAAAAAATGACTGGCCTCTCTATCATACTTATGTATGGGCTGAATCCTATATCCCCTCCAAAGTTTGTTTGCCAGGGGATAGTAATAATTTTCAAAAATATACATGTATATGCACAAATAACATATATAAAAACTGTTCACTCCTGAAAATAATGAGCAAACTCTAAAGATATGGAAAAATGAAAGAAATCCATCTGCACTGTGGTTTCAATGTTCAGTGTGGGAGAAAATGTGAAAGGAAAATATCCCATACCTTATGAGTATAGAATTGACGTATGCATGTAACTGTGGGCAAAAATGCATGTAATTTTAGGTACGGGTTGGGTATTTAAAGAGACTGTGGTAGCTATATACATATACAGAAGTAGATAAAGATACAGAAAGGTACATACACATAGAGAAGTAGAAAAATATAAAAAGGTATCTAAACACGTTAAAGATGGAGAGGGTGTCTGTGTGTGTTCACGTGCAGTCAGTTTTGTTGATAAAAGATAAATTTCTGAGGTATCCCGCTTTCAGTTTTTTAATCAATTTTTTTTTCATGACACATGCAACAAATTATTCTAGGAATATAGCAGTGTATTAAGTATTACTTGACTGAGGGGAAATGTACTTAAGAAAAGAACACCAAACTTTTGCAAGTAATCTGCCAATCTTTCAGATATAAACAGCCTAAAACAAACCATTTCAACAGAATGGAGCATTTCATTTTGATATTTTGGGGTGAAAGGGTTAAGCATGAAGTGAAACTCAAATCTTTCTGAAAACATGTACATGTAGATGCAACAGAACTCATGGTCATGCTCATCCCACTGGATTACATTTCTATCCAATAATAAAAGTAATAACCTCACTCAGGTTACCACTTAATCATCTCTTTGGGACTCCCAAAGGATCACATGATATCAAATAATTGTATATGCCAATTTGCTGATGATAACTGTGTACAGTCACACAAGTCCCCGCCTCATCATCCCTGCCGTATTGTATCATAAGGTAGATTTAGAATGGAGTATTTTTAAAGATTGCATCTTCTTAAAAGTTTTGTCTAATCCTTTGGACCCAAAGGGAGCAAGAGCCATGAAATACACACTTCTTCTTGTCCCTCCTCTAGAGATGTTACATACCACATTTCAAGATAAATGTACCTGAGGTTTATGAAATGAGTTGAAAATGTTCAAAAGTTTAAGCAAAAGTGAACAGCAATGAGTGAGTCTGGTAGCCTAACCTAAAAATTAAAATGCTTTGAGTAGACTGTCCTCTTTTCACTTTACAAGCACCGACTGGCTGCCTTCAACTGCGAAAGCAAAAATTGCCAAGATTTTTCCACAAAAACTTCTTTTACGTATTCTCTAGAGTTAAGCCAATTCACATCTACAGCTAGCTTAATCCATTTCAAAATAAATCCTTACGTATTCCACCATTTTGTTTGTACAATCGTTTTTACCCTACACCCATTGTTCTTTTATACCATGATCCTGTCACACATGTATATTTATATAAAAACAATAACATGTATTGTGTAATGAACTTTTTAATATATATATTTTTTTCAAGTGTCTACAAGAATGTCAATTGCTACAGTGCATAGTTGGGTGGGTGGTTCAGATTGCAACATGGTTAAACTCCTTGTGCAAATCAAGAGTTGCAGCGATGTGGTGTAATTAATGATTAATGGCAAAGTAGTGGTTGGCATCTGCTTAAACCATTGTTTGTAAAAGCTTACATTTGGACTGACACAGTTAACCGGCTGCAATATAATTGGTTGAAATGTTTATACAACATGTAAGACTATACATTTAATAATTATAGCATTTTTATGAAATCAATATTAATAAATGCTGATAATTTTGTCTTCTGTCAAATGAACAATGTATTGACCTATTTAAAAAAGCTGCAATTATTTTACTATTTTTATTGATGTTTACTGGTTAATGACTAATGTGATGATAACAGTATGTCCCCGACGTATCGGCATACTAAAATGTAGAACTAGTAAATTGTTGTTGTTGTATTGTTGTTTTACGTCCCACTAAAAAATCTTTCACTCATATGGAAACATCACCAAATGTTGGTGAAGGGCTCAAATTTTGGCCTATGCTAGACACTTACGTCCATTGAGCAGTGAGGGTTCTTTAACGTGCTGACATTTACAGTGACATGGGACTCTGTTTTTACTTTCTCATCCAAAGGACAGGAAAAGCCAGCCGCCTCTGCTCTCTTTTGTAAATGTCACAGATTTCATAATGTCATAGAAGAAATGATGTCATGATTGTTGTTATTTGACATCCTGCTACTTTTAAATATAGTAAATAAAGGTCAATAACATACTTGTTCCTCACGATAGTATTTCTAAAATCTGTTTGAAACACATACAAGACTGAGCTGATTAAATAAACTTTCGTAGTAGATTTTCCATTCTCTCTCTGTAAATGGTCAAAACCAAATTTTCAATTAACTTTTTGGGGCATGTGCCAGGCAATCAATCTGTATCTTTTTCAAGGAATCATGTAGGCTGGCTCAGTCGGTAACACAATCAACTCTTGATCGTGAGTCAAGCCAGTGGCAGGTTGGATTCCTGTCCTTCGGATGAGACAAAAAAGCGAGGTCCTGTGTCATAGTAGGTATCGGCATATTAAAGAACTCTCACTGCTCAATGGCTGTAAGAGCCAAGCATAGTCCAAACTTTAATGCCCTTCACCAGCATTGTTATATAAGATTCATGAATGGGACGTTAAACTAGTGGGGCAAATAACAGTAATTTTTTAGAAGAATGATGATACAAGCATCTGGCACAATTGTTCTTCAAGAGATACCAATCAAATCTGCCCAATTGGACATTTGAAAATTTAAGATGGCACCCATTTTTCAAGATGGCTGCCAAAGTAGCCACCCAAAGTTGATGTTTTGCTTAGAAATATTTGTAGTTGTCCGATTTGCATGATCTAAGTGTGGATTCCTATGTTTTCAAGCCTGCTGATGTATATTTTCTAGTTTATAAAATAGTTAAAGCACTCCAACACATATTTTTCTCACATTGCATGTTTATTTATGAATTCCATACGTTTGCAAGTCTTTGCAATGTAAGGGTGGAGTACATCTACCACCAAAACTTTCAAATGAACTTTGATGATGGTCTTGAAGGAGTGATTGTTGGGCACTACCAAGGCACATTGGTGACATCACTGCTGTGAAACTCAGCATGGGGTTCAGTGTCGGCTAAGTAGGACATTTATGTTGGTATCATACTTCAACAATCTATTAGTATCCCAAATGCAACCTATAAATCAACCTTCATCTGGTACATCAGAGTCTTACCTGTCCGCATCCAGTGTCACAAAGACAAGAAATGCACACCAGATTACAGTATGCAGCTTGTACAAACTGATGAAGAGGGCATATGATTTCCACTCTGAAGAGTCTAGGGTATGGGATATAACCCTTGTGGATTGGTGTGAACAACAGAAGAAAGAGAGTCTGCAGTTCTTATTCTGGAGTCTGCTGCTGGGCATGGAGCTCACAATATTCACTCTCATTCCCTCATTCAGAGAAGGAGTATTCAACTTGTACCGTGAAGCACTTTCAGAACTGGTGATTTACTTCTTTGCAAAATACAATGTCAACTATGGCCGGTGGATTTCTATTCACCTCCGAGATATGCTGTCACTCAAGCAACAACATCCAGATGTGGCCAAGGAGATTGATGAAGTGCACGAGCACAATAATGCAGTGATCAAAGGAGACGAAGGAGCAATTTCGTTGATAGAAGACCTATCAGCACTTTGTAGGTGGATTGTCTCTGGACTTGAAGTTAGTCGTCTACTAGTTGGATACGAGGTCATGTCTGGTGTGAAGAATACCACATACATCAGCATACACCATGAGCAGACACTAAGTGCCCAAAAATCTTTCTGTGAAAAGGTGAATTCACTCTCTGCAGTGCTGCAGGAGATGGGTAACTCATTCCAAGAAGAATTAGCAGACCTGATGGTGTTAGGTACAAAGAACATTTCAGACCCAACTCTAGCTGAAATGGTAGCTACACATCACCGGCGATACAAAGAGCAGTTCCTATCATTTATGAAAGGACTGGAGGATGAACTCGAATGTCTTTTCTATCATCCAATCAAGAAAACCCTGTTTTATTCTTCAAACAAGGGCAAACTGAGGGAATTCCTAAGGAGAAAGTCCTAAAAGACGACTGGTCAGTTATTTTAGCGATTGTTCATCTCATGCCAGAAGAGACAGTGTGACTTGCAAGAATTATTCAAGTACGAGAATCAGTCACACCCTGCATTTCTGAGTGACAGCGTCAAGCTTCATACTTGTCAGAAGTTTCAGCTGGTTGAAATTCTTGAAGCACAAGTGAATGACCCAGTGAGAGAACCATAGGGAGACACAACCATCATTGACAACTCAGCATTTATCAATGTCTCACCTCCATGTAATTTGAAGACATTGATGACTATGCTAAAGAAGACATCATTGATGACAATGCTAAAGACGACATCATTCCAAATGTGGAATCCTATGGTGCAAGGTGCAAGCAGGTGACATAGTCTTTGATATGTAGAAGAAATTAAGTTTGAAATCTGAGACGAGGTCGAAAAGTGGGGTAGGAATCCAAAAAAGAGTGACAGAACAAGTAAGATATGAGGAAACTGACAAAGCTTCCTTCGTGACCCCAGCAACAAGACTGAGCTGTTTCATTTCCATACTGAAAAGATATGTGAAGCAGAGATAACAAACACAGTCATCGTCACAAAAGAAGATGACAATAGTAACACAGTGAAGCCTCTGGATGTTATGTCCCCATGTTGTCACGAAGAAGCTGACAGTTGAATATTTGTTCACGCTAGAGATGCAATGACTGACAGGAGCAAATCTATAAGTAGGTCTTCAGGAAATGTGGATTGCCTTTGGGCAAGGGGATCATATGTGATGGATTCCAGTCCATGAGTTAGTTTCTGCAGTGGGACTTGAGAAATCTAGAGGGATTCCCTACTTTTATGCATTCACTGGATGTGAAGTTGTGTCTGCCTTCTGTGGGAAAGCAAAGAAATCTGCATGGCAGTCTTGGAATGTATTTGATGATATTATTGAAACATTCACCAATAACAGCCAGCATCCAACATTTATTTGTGACATGCAGATGTTGGAAAGATTCATTGTCCTGATATACGACAGATCAAGCACAGCCACTGGTGTGGATGAAGCAAGACTAGATCTGTTTGCCAGCAAGATGAGGCCATACAACTCAATTACACCAACACAGGCAGCTCTCAGAGAACATGCAAAGCATGCAGCCTACCAGGCCGGGATCATCTGGGACCAGGCAACCAACAGTATTCCAGACATGAGCAGTCCAGCTGAATGGGGTGGACACAGAAAAGAGAGGCATGGCAGATACATTGGTCAACAAGATTGCAGTGAGCTGTCAAGAACTGACAGTGTTCCTGTAAGAAGATTTGCAAAGGAAGATGCAAGCACTCTAAGGCAGAGTTCCTCTGCACATAACTCTGCAGCTGCATATGTGAACAGTAGCAGATTGAGCATCAGCTGCACAAAATGCAGAGGTTTGAAAATGCACTAGCTGACACAAAGCTTCTGTGAAGAAAAACAGACAACTCGGTGGAACATCTTGAAAAATATGTCTCAAAGTGCTTTTTAAACAGGAAAATAAAATATACATCAGCAGGCCTGAAAACATAGGAATCCACACTTTGATCATACAAATCATTCAAGTACAAATATTTCGAAGCAAAACATCAACTTCAGGTGGCTAATTTGGTGGCCATCTTGAATTTTCAATTGGCCAATCGAGCCGATTTGATAAGTATCTTTTGGAGAACACTTGTACAAATTTTCATGCTTGTATCATCATTTGCACGATTTTTCTGTTATCTACACTAAACAACAATACAACCAACGCTTCCAGCATATATCTCCGTCTGTCTCTCTCTCTCTTCAGTAGCTATATTAGCAGCAATTGATTTTCTATGAACTTTAAAATAATTTAATGTTTATCAACATTTAAAAATAATATGATTGAAACAAATACCTTGAAAGAGAACGCAGTTGTTTGTTTTACACATGCAGGAAAAAGCATTCATCAAGAATCTATCCAATCTCAATAGGGCTACACCTTTCCCGAAAAATGATATACCAGTTTAATATTGACGTCAAACAAAACATAATTTGCAGTTTCAGTATTTCAATGAACTCAGTCAGCAAAATGTTTGCTAGTACAGTAGTAGTTAAGTACCTCATTGTCAAACTTTTTAGACAATGGCGTTTGGAGACAGTAAATGAGACTATAGTACAGTATTGCATTTTGGGTAATTTCTAATCATTTAGTTTACTTTTATTTAGTGCTCTCTAAAACAAAAGTATTATGTACATGTACTTACATATGCAAATGCTTGAGGTACATGGTCCTGTGGAGACATTGGCTGTTGTTCTTGTATTATTGCACCAGGAAATTCAGTGACTGTAAATAAATTAGACGGTACACATAAATGAAAAAAATCTTTTTATTTCAGGGACGTTTTTAATTTTTAATGGTGTTAACTGTCCCCTCACAGTAAGATAAAATTGGATCCCAATCAATTCAGCCACTGTGATCTATATCCCTTTGAAATTGACAAATTTTGAAGAGCAATATTTCATGATTATCAGGTTCTGCAGAGGTTCTTGCAAATGAAATACAGGGTGAAATAACAGTTACCTACAGGGTGTATCTAATGTTAATTAATGATATGGTTTATGTTCAAGTTTGTCAACTCAAATGAATATAAAATATTTTCAATACAAAAACGCCCAAGAGGGTCTCGATCACTCACCTGAGAACCACCTACAAATGTGGAAAGAAGACCAAAAAGAATATGTACATATAGGCTGATCTGGCCAAGAAACATAAATATTGCAGTTTGAAGAAATTAAAGTGCACATACCCCAAACTGTATATATACAACTTTTCAAAAATGGTTAGTTTATGATGCATAAATGCATTTGCCGAAAATTTGAAGTCAATCCGATGTATTGTTCCCACGATTATTTAGCAAAAAGTAACTGAATCCCTTTGCACACATTTAAAATTCTTGCGAATGGCATTAGGTCTGCCACAAAATCAAAGGAAGAGGTCAGGCTTTATCAGTCATAGTTTTGCTTTATATTGATGATAGTTGATTATTGCTATGTACCGAAATAAAGTAAATAAATAAATAAATAGATAAATAAATAAAATAAATTGAAAAATATATTGAAAAATAAATAAATAAATAAATAAATTTATAAAACACCAAACAGTATATTTTTCTTTCTGAAATTCCCTAGTTTCATTTCAAAATGTATTTTTTTTAGTTTAATATTACATTTTCTATCATTTTATTTAAAAAAAATTCACAGAAATTAAATGATTAAAAAATACCACCCAGTTAAACGTATCTGCATATTAAGACAATTTCTATCAAATCATGTAAAAAATATTTATATTATATTTAATTCATATTTAATATTTAACAGCAATCAAAACGAAAAAACTCACTGAACATTACACTCAATAGCAGAATTTCATTCTTAATTTTCGTAATTCCCCTTAAATTGTATTTGATAGTGTTATCAATTACATTTTCTTTCATGTACCGTAAAACATATATTCAAATATTTTGTACATTCAGTTTTAAGAGAAATTAAAAGAACAGAAGTGGAAGTTTCAGCTGAACAAAACGGCGGATCTCTCTCTCTCTCGGTCGCTATCAACATATAATAAACACGCATATTAAATAATACTGTGACTTTAATCTTTACTTGTGTACAAGTATTGACTATTTCTGTTTTCTTTTGACTACCAGGAAAGTTTCTGTTTAGCCTAGATTAAGAGAAATTTTTCTTAATGAAGGTTGTTTTAACCCTTCAGTCTTCTTTGCTTTAACTCTATAACAAATTATCCTTATAATAAATTGAACAATAAGGTCCCTTGAAATTCGTTTTTGGCGAGTTTGACTGTAGTTGTCACACAAGTGAAACGGAGAAGATTTCTGTTGCCTATGAGTGAAGTTAGTTGCCTCAGGAACGGCAAGTTTTCAGCCCACGCACAAATACACATGTTTTGAGGTAATAAGCCAAATAAAATATCTCTGTAGTTAAGATTCTGGACTATAACAAGATAATAGAAATGGAATTGAAAATTACTTTTGAGTCTTTCATTCAATCTGTCTAAAGATTCCAGAAGTCGTTGCTCTTCTAGTGAAAGTGCTGATGGTACTGGAAAAAGAAAAAAAACTACATCATTTTAATTTTCATAAATGACATTTCTGTTATATATCATTATTTCATTCTACATATATCAAGTAGGGGAAGAAGTCATGTGAGAACAGGGGGTTGGTCTGTGCTCTGACCAAAGGATGATAGGCTATTAACATTATAAATTACCAGAATTTCTTCTGTTAAAGCCTCAACTTTGGAAGACTTAAGACTTTGTATTTCGGTGGTTTTTTTTTTAATTTCTTATGGTCATATGACTCTACAGACTGATTGCAGGGGTGGGTTCCCTTATGTATGATACATGTTTACTCATTTTCAAATAAAATCTTGATAGTTAATACTAAGGCTACAACGTTTACTAAAATCTGTAATCGTTTACACGATATTTGGTAATCGAAACGTAAATGTGTAACCGTATACAGGACTACTGAGTACTGTAGTACTTGACTACCTCTGTCAAAAAATTTTACTAGACCTAACCTCGACATCACTATACCCTATCTCGGTTACATCATATCTACTCTCGAGATTGACAGCGTATTATCAAAGGAAAATACTATATTTTGTTAAAATGTGGTAAAATATAGCTAATTTATTCGTTTCATATATTTTATTTTACATTTGATATCAATTATGTTAGAAAATCATTTTTTTTTATCACTGGTGGCCACTGAACTCGATAACAGGCAGAAGACCTGTAGATTTGTGTGTATATTAATCTGTCTCATTTTTAGCTGTTGCTACACCATTAAACACAATTTACTGCTGTAACTGATTTTAATCAACATAAAAGAACAATTTTAAAAGTACATAAAAAAAATTAATTAATTATTTCATAATTGCATAAATTCCATAAAATCTGTAGAGTAGTCTAGCATACTCTTTAAAGTAGGACCAGAATACATGTATGTTTTTGTTACAGTATAAAACATACATGTCATTTCTGAGTGGTGCAAGTAAATTATCCTCAATTTGTACTTGCACATCTGATTCATAGTTTTATCAAGACAAGAGCAAAATAAAACCTGAATAGATATTTATCTTGAATGCTTTGACAAATTATTGATAAATGTCAAGAAAAAATTATGTTTATGAACTTTGAAATTTTCATTTAGGCATATTTATTATAAAAAAAATTCTGGTTTCTGTTGCCCTTTGATTTCTTTGATACATCCTCATATCCAGGTTAGCCTCCACTACTGAGTAGAGAAGCCCTTTTTGCACATCAATTTAGAATCATTCATATTGCTGCAATATTCCAGTTTATGATTCTATACAAGTCATGCAATAAAGAACACTTTAAATAATACAAATATCAATTTCTACTGTACAACCTTTTTGGTTTGGTTTTCCTGCATTCATAGTTTGCTGTTTCCTCTGAGCCTCATCCATTGCCATCTGTATTTGACTGTCAGTAATTGACTGTTGTGTCAGTTGTTCAGCTGTCAGGAATGCTGCCATACTCTCTGAGGCTGAAAATGTCACCAAGAATATAAACAATTCTATCACAGTAACATATGAACATGTTTATTTGTTTTTTATCATTTCAGTGATTTATTTATAAAAAATATATACTTACTAGCTGATGTATTTCTAAAAGTAAATACCCAGGCATTATATATATACCTGTGGCATTAAGACCATTATTATAAAACTACAAAATTATCTGTTTGACATGCCACAATCAGATGTTTTAGATGTGGGTCTGTCTGTAAGCATTTTTTAAAAATTTTATTCTGATATGTAAATTTACTATTTTTTATAAAAAAAAAATTTTTTAAATATTGTGTTGGGG
The DNA here is from genome assembly GCA_030159075.1 of Atrina japonica. Taxonomy (NCBI): domain Eukaryota; kingdom Metazoa; phylum Mollusca; class Bivalvia; order Pterioida; family Pinnidae; genus Atrina; species Atrina japonica. Next base: position 62,656 of record BROG01001103.1, read on the forward strand.
TGTTCTATATCTGTCAGTTATGTAACATCAAAGATTAAAACTTTTTTTTTTAATTCTTGCCCAATATTTCAAAACAAAGTGAACTGCATGGAGAATTATTCTAGTGCCATCAAATTTACTCAATACTCAAGCCGGATATCAGGGGATGTATTAAACAGACTCATATAGACATGCTATTATAAGATGTCACAGACTACAAAAGAGGTTAAATAAAATACAAATCAATACATCATACATGTGATGTCTGATGTATGGGATATCATAGTAAAATTTGTGTTTATCTTGGACAAAATATGTAATATTGGAAACATTGATATGGTATACATGTGATGTGGGACTGATTATTTGATATCAGAGAAAAAATTTACATAGATCTTTGGACAATATATATATACACATATGTGTGTGTGTGTGTAGGTGTGTGTGTGTGTGTGTGTGTGTGTGTGTGTGTGTACAATGTATATATAAAGCACAAATACAGAAATAATAGGGCACCTACAAACTCATGACCTACGTCACCAATCTCCTGGCTTCCATGCACAACGTCCTAACCACTTGGCCATCTACGCATTCACAAAAAAATGAATGTTTCAATAGCGGTGAGTAGAATTCTGAACATGAGAACTTGGTGGAAGAGAAAGAGGTGGAAGGTGTTTAATCCTAATGTAAATAGCAATGGATCGATTAACGATGCATGTTGTGCTTTATATATATATATATATGCATTTATTAGGGTTGGCAACGAGTACCCGGTCAACCGAGTACTCGTTGGATGGTCCGATTATCAAATACCAAAATCAGTACTCGGTTCCTCGAACATAATTTAAAAATCACGTGCATTATTGAAAGATTTAGAAATAAAAATGATTGTCTATCTGATTTGACTCAACGTTTATCCTCGTTAGATACATGCTTATAAAACAATTAATGTCTTTATACCTGTCACATGGATGGCTATATCCAGCGGGAGTTGTTTGTATCTTATATCTGGGAGATATATACATGTAATAAATTGTTTTTTTAGTATATTACGATAATTTGGTCTGTAATGCCGTTAAGAGATATGTTAAGTTTAATCGCTGGTTAAACTAAGAAAATGATGCTTTTTACACCTGAAATTAAGACGACAACTTTATGTACAGTTATATTAAAACATTTCACTGAAAGTAACGATACATTGCTGAATCCATGTAGGGTACCGGGTTCATAACCCATTTAGATTTGGCATAATTAAGTAAAAGCAAAACATTGAAATATTATCCAGGAGCATACATCCGAATCTTCTAGAATTGGCTCTTGATCAACTTATGCCTGCTGAATCTTTCATTTTTAATATTAATAAACTTTCAAATGTGGTGTTTTAGATAGAACAAAAATGTCCCTCCTTATGTAGTGTCTGAAAGCTATATAATAACCCACAGAGCTTTTAAGATTAAAAAATCAGTTAACCGGTTAATAGAAATTTACTATTCTGACAACCCCCTAATATATACACACACACACATGTGTATATATGTCTGTTAGGTTGGATACTATCATGTGACATCTGGGACTATGTAGGCTACAATCATGTGATACCAGATTATGTAGCCTATCATGTGATATCAGATTATGTATCCTATCATGTAATATCTAAGACTATGTAACCTACTATCAAGTGATATCTGGGACTATGTAGGCTACTACCATGTGATATCTGGGACTATGTAGGCTACTATCATGTGATATCTGGGACTATGTAGGCTACTATCATGTGATATCTGGGACTATGTAGGCTACTATCATGTGATATCTGGGACTATGTAGGCTACTATAATGTGATATCTGGGACTATGTAGGCTACTATCATGTGATATCTGGGACTATGTAGGCTACTATCATGTGATATCTGGGACTATGTAGGCTACTATCATGTGATATCTGGGACTATGTAGGCTACTATCATGTGATATCTGGGACTATGTAGGCTACTATCATGTGATATCTGGGACTATGTAGGCTACTATCATGTGATATCTGGGACTATGTAGGCTACTATCATGTGATATCTGGGACTATGTAGGCTACTACCATGTGATAACTAGGACTAAAACTTCAGTACTAGAAACAGATTTATGAACACCTGATGAGATAATACATTAAATATGAATTTAGTTCAATTTTGATATTAACTTAGATAAAATGATTATAATCTAATACTACTACTAGCAGGAGATCATCATGATCGGAATTGACAGGTTTTGCATATATAATATGGGTTAACAAACTCACACTAAAAATAACAGTAGAAAATCAGGTGATATATTATTATGGGAAGTTAAACACACATGAATGTTTTTCTGAAAACTGCAGTCCTATAATTATGCATGACAAAATGATACTTATAAAATAATAAGGAGCAATTCATTCCTGTAAAAATGATTCTGAGCTTGCATAAATGTATCACTTTGTCTTTGGTGTCCAATATTATAAGACTGTAGTCTTCAAAAGAACAATACAATTGCTAGTTTCTATACAATCCAATCTCAAAACACACAAATGGAGCAATATAACACATAATATACAGAGAATGAATAATCACTTTGTGTCATCACAAAAAAAAAAAAAAAAAAAAAAAGACCAGTGGTCAATCAAATCCTAGAATCAACAGAACTTACCACTGGAGTATCGATACCCTGAATTAAACATGACATATTAAAAATCAACATCTAAAAATACAAACACTACAGTTACCATTAGTGTTAATTCAAAAAGGTAACTAATGGAGTTATTATGGTTAGCACAGTATTATACTGTTTTGTTTTGTTTAAAGCATCGTTAGCTTCAATTTGTTTCTTCTTTTTTTACTACTTCGATTGATATGTAATAATGAAAAATAGACGTACACAGGCATAGAAATTCTTAAGGTAAGGTTTGCATGTTAGGGAGAATTTTTTTTTTTCATATATTGTGCACAAAGGAGATACGACAGAAGACAGAAAGGAAAGCTCTATCATAAAATGAAATTTTATTGAAAATTGACAATTTTGTTTTCTTGCAAAAACATGGAAAATGACAGTTTATCACAATTTATGTATTTGATTATTTTCTTATCCAAAGTTATCAAAATAATGAAATTCATTTGTTTGAAAGTGTCCAAATTATTTTATTATATCCATTGAACACAATGTTAAATCTCATTCACTAAATATGTACATAATTATGAAAAATTACCTCATTTCACTCTCTTGTTTTAAATTGAAATGGTTGCCATGGCAACAAAAAATATATAAATGACCCCTTTACACATATAACATTTCTATATATTATGTTTCCTAAATATTTTTTTAAAAATATAGTTTTATAATAAGAAAAATGCTAGATACAGCCGTTTTATTGTGATAAAATAACGACTATATGAAGCATCCATACATTCAAATGAAAGTGAAGAAGCATTCTATCGGACCTCAATATTATAACACAAATATGGAGTTATCTCCCTGTACATGCAAACCTTACCTTAACTTCCTATATATTATTATTTTGTGAAAATTGCTTGAGAAACTGGAGGTTTGACACTCTTGCAATTGATTAACTCAACCTTACTATTTGTATATGATTATGAATACCACATTGTACCTGACCTTACTTTAACAAAAAATATAAGGATATAAGATTGTTTATGTCTGTGTATAGCTCTTATTTGCTATTGTACATCAAGTACAAGTAGTAAAAGTAGAAAAAATTAAAATAATTTTTTTTTTTTTTTGTAAACACAGCTAATGTCCCTTTTAATACTTCTACATAACAAATGTCTTTAAAATATTATTTCACAAAATTTCATAAAATTTTGTTTTTTGCTTTTTTTTTATTAAATATTTCCACTATCGTGACTGAAAAAAAACACCATTTCTTGCATTCTCTATTAAGAGACTTATGGGCCACACCCCTCACCTTAACTGTGTCCCCTCATAGCATACCCCTACCTTTCATTAGCATAAATACCTTTTTTCTGATAGTCAACTTTTATTTGCACCATTTGTATGTCCTCAAACAGCCATGGAGCTGTGCAGGTATCTTACAATTACATTATTTTTGGATGAGAATCTCAATTTTCAAATTATTACTATACTCCTTGGGAGTGAATGTAAGTTAATAAGAGTTGTCAAAAGACAACAAAGCTGGCCACAGATGTGAGGTTTTAAGGTCAAAGGACAGTTGGTTAATGTTTTTATTCCATCAGCTCATGTTAAAGTTTTTCAGAAATACATGTATATGTAGGTCAAAGTCCAAGGTCAAGGTCACTAAGTCAAAAGACAAGGTATAAAATGAAAGCTTTGGTCATATAAAATCTCTAACTGAAATATTAAAGCCTTATTCCTCATGGTTTAAAAGCTATAGCCAAGGTTTTGAAAAGCAGGTCAAAGTCCAAGGTCACAAGATCAAAAGTCAAAGTACAAAATGAAAGATCTGGACCCGGTTACACAACACATTGTTAAATTTAATGTACAGTTAGTCCATTGGTTTAACATTGGTTAACTTCACGTTAAATTTAACAACCTGTTGTGCAACTGGGTCCAGGTCATAAGCAATCTATAAATGTATATTGGATATCAAAGCCCTATTCCCCATGGTTTAAAAGCTATAGCCAAGGTTAAAGTTTTTGAAAAGAAGGCCAAAGTCCAAGGTCACTAGTTCAAAAGTCAAGGTACCAAATGAAAGCTCTGGTCATATGAAATCTATTTGTGAAATACCAAATGCCTATTCCTCATGTTTAAAAGTTATAGCCCTTCACACCTGTGTGTTGTTTTTACAGTGCTGAGGCCTCCAGCGATACAATCAGTATAATGCTATAGAGAAGTGTCATGCCTAATTAAGCATACTTGCATTCCATACTGCCTTTAAAGATGCCCAATCAACATCAGAAGGGTGTAAATAATTCCTGATAATTCTTTAATTATATTTGAAATTTTGAAAGTTTCACCAAGTGTTGATGATAAACAATATGAAAAAATGCCAACAATGGGCCGCTTATGTCATTGCATTTTTTCACATTGCATGTTCCTATGATTTTACAAATTTGGGTATAATGCCAATGTTGCAAGTCACGTGGCATTTCATCGGACTGAATACAAATAATTATTATTAAACATGAGGTCCAATGGGCCTTAATGGTCACCTGAGAAAACTTTCCTGTCAAGTTTGGTTAAAATAAGTTAACTGGTTCTTGAAAAGAAATCGAAAATGTTGAAAATTTGACAAAAATTTTATATTTTCTGTTTACTTAGGTATTTGTGACCTTGACCTTTGACCCCATAACCTTGGAAATTTATCAAAATGATCCTTGGATAATTCCTATCAACTTTCTCATAAATGTTTGTATACAAAAAGTCAATCAGTTTAGAGTTATGAAGCCATTTATATACAACTGTACCCTATGTTATTCAAGTGCCCTGAAGTGGACCGTTTATAAACAGATTTTGTTTTCATTCATGAACTTTGTAGATACTGACTGTACAATCATACACCAAAAATTTGAAAGTCCTCTGATCATTAGTTCATGTGAAGATTTTTAAAGATGTATCAAGTTTTGGTATTTTTGACTCCTTTTGGCACCCCAATCAGTATTCGAAATCGGGTTTCGAATGTTAAAAAGTCAAATTAAATGGAAATGAAATAAAAATTTTAAAATGGTTATAAATAATTATTGATTGGATCTGTTTTGCATGTCAATTAAAAAGTCTAGATCTACCCAGAGACATGTATAGCAGGTGTCTGGTCTATCCTAGTGTCAGGATTTATTAATATATTTGTGTGTTTTGATTTCAGTGTAGGGTTGAGGATTCAGAAATATATGTCTGTCATTATCAAAGCACCTGCTGTGACAGTCCACATTCAGGAATGTGTCATACATATACGCAAGCTTGGGCGTTGTGTATTAAGTTGGTTGGCTTGTGTTATAATAGCTTTGTTTGATGTAAAGAATACAATTAACACTTATGTGACTATTTATCAAAAGTGCATTGTCCAAGTCTCTCTCTCTCTCTCTGACATTATTCCGGATAAACATTTATGAAGAAAATAATAACTTCCTAGACAACTAAATGTTCCAGGATTTGGTATAGACGTCTACAGATCAATTGACAGGTTAATTTTTTCTGGGGTATGATATTTGAAAAAATAAATAAATAAATTGTTTGAGAGTCGATTTGGTCAGAGATTTGCACTCAAAACAGCGATCGATGTTCAAACTACATTGTAACAACATTTAATATCCAGATGACAAATGAAGAAATTAAATTTTGTTTGTGAATTAAAATTTCTGAATTACATAGGCCAATATATAATTTCGAATTGTGATTACATGGTCTATTCTATCATCCGACCTTTGGTACATGAATACTTTAGTTTTATCCATATGAAAACCTGAGGTAAACATGTGTGGATCTAAAACCAGGGACATCACAAATAATTCTGAAATCTGTAAATCTGAGTACCTCGGTATTTACCTGGAGTATTTACTATCAGTGTGAGAGAGAGAAAGAGAAGAGAATTTTGAGATTTCCCAACATCAAGGGGATTAAAAAAAGTAGGTACCGACATCACAACTTCTGAAAGTTGCGTTAACACGGTTTTGTATATAACAGCGGATTAAACCTAGCTGGGGACATAGGATGCTGGTATTTCCATATAGCGGTGATAAAAAAGAAATAGTCACTTATTCATAACACAAGTAATGATACATACTTCTCTGTTGAATTAATTTATTTGTTGTAAGTGACAAAAAAGAATTTCAGAGCGTGTTTTCCTGGCCTGTTAGCTATTCAGAAACGGTGTAACCTACGTCACGAAAACAGCGCCCTCTATCACGAAGTGGGATTTCCCCATAGCAGCTCAATTTTTAACTTTAAAAGTTTATTTCTTGCAAATGTGTGGGCCGATTGAAAATATTTTTTCGGTTTTGGAATCAGGAAGATAATCTCTTTCAAATAAACCTGACTTGTTTTAATGGTGAGCCATCCCTTTAACAACGGACAACAGACAATGTATGACGACAGACAAAAGATGATTGCAATAGGTCACCTAAAAAGATATAATCTCTTTTTTAATCTGTTGATTTTTTATTATCATTAAACATAAATGAATTTTTCAAATTTTACAAAATTAATTAATGTTTTTAGCGCATTCAAACAATATCACAATGTCAAATGAAGTCATATGTTGTAATTTGCATATAGTGGTAATTTTCAAATAAACATCTGAGAGTTCATTCAGTCCAGATTGTGACCTGAAAAGAAGTCACATGACCAGCAATAGTAGTGTACCAAAATTTTAAAATCATAGGTTGATTGGAAAAGTGAGGGCATTTTGAATTATTGCAGGGACTTGTGCAAAAAATTATATTAGAGGACAATAATATAGACAATTTCCTGTGTACAGATACCTGACTTTTAACTGTTGGGTGTTTGTGAGTCGAGATACAATCTAGTCAATCTGTTTACTTTTTTTATCTTGTTGGCTGTTGGACTCCTTTATGTGTTATATATAATAAAAATGATACAGACACATGTACAGTGGAATCTCGTTATCTGGAAATTCCTGGGACTGCCCATATTTCTTCAAGATATACAGAATTCAAGATAACCGAAATTTTCAATTCAAATATATCTGTCTCTATTGGACAATGAATAATATTTCTCATGTAATTGCTGAAGTAAAATTGGTTTAAAGCAATTATTAATCACTATTTCACCTCAAAAGAAGTAAATTGCTTGTGTTTTGCAAGTAAATAGGTAATTAAACACCATTCTTTTGCTCACAAAAGTAAATCTCGACAAAATGTTAATTTTGTGAGAAGATGTATTTCTTCTATAATATAACAATACTTTGGCCGCAAATTTACTATGACATACATTGTAAGCAAAATTTTTTGGTAAAAACTTTGAGATATCAGAAGTAAATATAGTACAAAATATAGTAAAACAAATGGGACCGACATTTCAACTTTGATATAACAGGAATTTCGACTCATTCAATTTTGACATAATGAGGTTCAACTGTATCATGTGTATATATACTAGATTTTATTTTATTGACATAGTTTCTGCTTCCTGTAATCTGAGTTGAAGTGGCTCAAAACACAAACTTGGTAGAGGATCTTAAGTACTATCAAATGTTGTCAAATCAGTTGAAAATCATAACTGACTAATCAGTAGCATTGGTTAAACCTAACTGATCAATGATTGGCTAATAATCGGAATGGAAACAAGTTATGTTATTTTGAAAAAAATGTTGGCCAAAAAACACAAACATGGTAGAGGAACTTGAATATTTACTTCCTTTAACATACGTTTCATAAAAAAAAACCTTCAGTAGTTTAAGAGAAGTGAAAAATGAACAGACAGATGGATGGACAGACAGACAAATGGACAAACAGACAGATGGACAACAGGTGAACAGAACTTTTGGTTCAGGTCAGCTTTAAATTGCATTCCCAGTTAAGACATCCATCGATGAAAAAGGGCTATAACATGCAAGAAGCTGCAAGTTTTCTGTGTAAACCCATACAGATGTCAAATTATCAGCTTGTTAAGTTAGACTTCAATACATTGCACATGTACTTTAATTCTGCATGTGTATACAAGTACTGTTAGCAAAGCAAAAATTTAACGTTTAAAATCTTTCTGTCTGCAGGGGCATAAAATATAATTAACACTTTCCTGGATTTTCAGTCATTGGCCAAATATAAAGCTTTGTCAAAAATACTAAATCTAAAATTAAGAGTTATGAATTCAAATACAGCATCTAAGGAAATCAAGCTCTTCAGAATAATGATTAGGTTTTTCTGTAACTAAAACTAAATTTTAATTTTAGTTATAAGTGTTGGAACTAAAACAATCATATTTCAGTGAATCATGCATTAAATCCTGTTGGACTCTAAAAATTAAAGATCCAAACACTTACTGTCTTGTGCAGGCTGATATGTAGATGAAACAGGCTGTGATGGTTCCATGTTACTGAAAACTGGACCATGGTATGTAATAATTTCCCTCTGTTGTGCCCCAGTTTTGTTTATATTATTCGGATTCTGTTGTTTCCTTTGTTGTAGAAGCCCTAGACGACGTTGATAAACACCAACATTTTCTCCATTAGTTTTTCTGCCATATGGCAAAGTGCCATTTTGTTGGTTCTGAATTCCTTGGGCAACCCTTGTCGTAGAATTCAGCTGACCAAGGGATGTCCCATCTATATAAGTATGCGAGACTGGTGCAGCTTGTCTTGACACATTCTCAGAGGTAGGTGTGCTTTGTACTTTTGGGGGTTCGGGTACGGTAGGAGAAGGAGCAGTTGTCGATGTTCGATTTAGGCATGTTCTAACTTTATCCCATAGGAAATTAATTTCATCATCTGTAGGCGTTCTATCGATGCGTAAACCATTCTCATTATAAACATGTCCATTTTGATCTGCATAAGCTCCATCTGTGTGAAAGCTTGGTATATTAGCACTTGTTGTAGGTAACGTGTTCTCTTTTCCATTATAATTGACTATTACTTGTTCAGGACGCGAAATTGGTGTTCCACCTGATGACATAGAATAATTCATTCTCATTCCAGGAACAGAATATACAGTTGCTTCCGTTATAGATGGGGAATGAACAGTGGACTTGTAAGCACTGGAGACAGGAACTTTTGGTGTTAAATCACTATTAACAAGTGATATTTTCTCGATTTTTTGTGACTGATTCGAATGACTGCCTAGTAATGCTGAGGCTGATGCATTGTGGGTAATTATGTGAGCTGCAGCCTGAGGACGTATGGTTGATTTATGCTTTGAATTTGCTAGGGGACGACTTCCTGCACTTGCCACCCTTGGTACCTTTGACTCGACTTTGGTCGTCTGGGACACAACTTTTGCTGATACTGGCCTAGGGGGCTTACTTGCTACCATGCTGACATCTGAAATTGAAAACATTTTATGGAAAGGAAAATATATTTTTTTAACAACACCAGAATAACTCTGTAATTAAGTTGCTATTGTGAAAATATTTAGTATTCCAGGCTAGATCACAGCTAAGTGTTCATAAAACATATATCATGTATATATTTACAGGTATCAAATATACTTATCCTAGTTTTTTCTTACCAAAATCTGAAATTTATGGCCCAGAGATAAAAAAAAACTCAACAAAGGATCATAACTTTGAAAAATAAACCAAAATTTCCAAAGCTCACCTCAAACTAACAAATTTTACATTTCCCCAATGAACTAAACAGGGTCATTTTTGTAAAAAAATACAGGACTAACCCAGTATCTGATTCATAGTTATGTGCTAAGAATCCTAAGATGTATATGACATGTATGTTTAGCTGTTGTATGAGAATCAGATGCAGGTACATGTTAACCTGACCCAACCAATCTTTTTAGTAGATGCCGACATGGGAGTGATTTTGGTATGCCACATTCTGTCCCATCTGGGTGAATACGAATATATATATCTACCAGATATAGCCTAAATTACCATAATTAAGAAAATTCAACTTTAAGGTACATGTACATGTATAAGCAAAATAAATAAATAAAATAATAATAATGTCACAATAATAATGATAACAGAAATAATGTTCTAAATTTGGCCTCCTTACACAATTTCAGGGTTTCCACTAGGGGCTGAGGATCAGTGGTCATTGAACCCTCAGTGAAAATTTTGGGGGATCAAAACTAAAGAAATGGTAGAGTCATAAAAATATTTAAAATCAAAATTACAATTCACAGCACATTTATGAAGTTCCAGCAGACTTGTCTCAACCATTAATCATCAGTCAAAACATATCTGAAAGCTTTTTTATAGGCCAAGTGATATGTGATAAAAAAAAAATTTTTTGCTTTTGTTTTGTTTTGTTTTTTGGGAGGGGGGGGGGGGCATAGGCTGAAACTGTGTCCAGTTACCTTTTTGGGGGGTAAAATCACAGGAATTGAAAGTTTTATCTATAAGGCATAATCAAGAGTCAAGCACCTGTATGTCAGGCAAACATACATAAAGAAGGGAAATAGGTAATCATATGGGAGGGTCACCCTCCAGGAGTTTAGATCTTCATTCTAATCAGCAGAATATATCTTTAACCAGTGTAAAACTGTACCTTCAAATACCCTTTTGAACCACTAACTGTTAATATTGGAAAAAATATTACATGAAATTATCTGTAATCAGATTAAAATCGCTGATGTTGGCAGATGCACATCATGGTAAAGTCGCTCAAATTTTATTATGCCGATGATCTAGGAACAAATCCGAGAAGTATTTTGGTATTGATGATGATATATTTTTAATTACAATCTAAAGTCATAATAAGATCAATTAGAATTCATTGGCTGTTACAAGAAACATTTACAATAAATAAACTCATCCCCTTATTTTACGCCATGCCAACCAGTTTTGTGCATCTTACCACGAGGACTAAAAGTGGACTGCTATCTGACTTTAGATCAGCATGCCTTGATCAAACTTAGAACTACACCGTAATTTATTATGACAAACCAGCAGCAATATATTGTTACTAAGTCTAGTAATCTTATTAAATGTTTTGTTTATTTAACAACAGACAGGTAAGATTAAATTATGCCGTCCACCTGAAACTGACCGCCTGTCAATAAGCATGTGCTATCAAATCGCACAAATTCATTGGTCGATTGCTTTACACATCTTTGTGAGAAACTTCAGATTGATGCTTCGGTAAAAAAATATCAAGAGTCAAAATGACCTCTGTGGTGAATTTGTAAAGTGTCAAAAACAGATTGTACAAACAAATTTCGGGGTCAAAACCCAGGGCTTTGAGTCAAATGGAAACCCTGAATATTCAAATTGAGTGAATATTTCTTTTATTGTTTAAAACTAAAGACAAATTCTAGCATCTAAAAAGCCAGGATCCATAATTTTTAAGGCAATTTTGTCCCCTTATCGTTTTTTCCTACCAAAATCGGAAATTTTGTCCCAATTCACATATCAAAATGAAAAAAAGAAATTGCTTACTGACCAACCCATTGTGATAGACCTATTTAAGATATCCATTGTATAAATGAGTATGTTAAATTCAGATAAATCTGTCACAATCTCGTTAAATTCCAGAAAAAAAATTAATTTTCATTGCAATATCATAAAAATAAGTTTTCTTTAGAAGAAAGTCTTATATTTGATATTAATAAAATATTTGTGAATGATTATTGTACAGAAATCATCAAACAATTACAACAGCTATGGTTTTATGTTTAATGCCATCGAGATTTAACTCCAAGATTAGTGCTTTGGCAAGTATAAATCCAAAATAACAATGTGCAAAAATTTTTTCCATCTGCGATATTTGGTCCCTAAAAACCTTATATCTGTACATGGGACATACCTATCTATCATAAAATATAATCATTATAGTACCTTACTGGGCATCAAATTTTGACTAATTATACAATGGATACCTTAAACTGGAGACCTGAGAGGACCCTAGCAACCTTACCTGTTTTCCTCTGTGTAAAAAGTTTTTCTTCCTCGTCCTCCAAATCTTCTGTTACATCATCTGAATAATTTAAATCTGCAAATCGAACACTCTTTTTTCTCGGAACCTTGACAAGAAGAATAGGGTATTTGTTAATAAAATGAAGATCTAGTTCTGGGTATTGAAATTTATTTCTATTAGCATATTCTGGCTCCAAATTAAAAATTCTGTACCATGCATGTTATTTTATGTGTTTTACTAAACATGCTAAAATTATAGGGAAATCTATCTTGTGAAATATTTGTACCTTTACATGAGCAAATTCCACACAACATAATGAATACTTCAATATGAAATATTGTAAAAAATATTGTATATTAAAATATTGGGCTAAAATAAAAATTGTTTTAACCACCTGGAACTTAAAACATCAGACAAAATCTAATTTGCTCAAGTAAATTTGAAGACTAATTTTTTCCATTAAAATATTAAAATTTTTATCTGATTTACTTTGTTGATTGTAAAATTAAAAGTACGAATGCAATATTCTAAAACTGTGCTACATGCACTTTACCTGTTGGGTCTGTTTCATCTGAACTCTTGTAAGCTCAATGCTGTCCTTGACATCAAAGCCTTTATTTACACTTCCTGTAGATCCTGCTCTTCGCAGAACTCCATTCTTTGCCCGACGCTTCAATATACCTTTGATTTCATTAGTTTCTGAATTGTTCATTCTAGCACGTTCATGAGTGATCTCAGCATCATCCTTTGTTGTCTTACTAGGGGTACAATCAATCTGATTGTAAACACCATTAGTATAGCCTAAGTTTTGTTTGTTTCCAGTTGCAGGTTTCTCAGGAAACACTTGTAATCGACCATAGTTTGCCATATGAACATTACCATTCACAACATTTGCAGCAAATTTAACCTGTGTTACTTGTCGTACTTGAGGCCGTTCTTCAGAGGTTGTATTTATAATCACTTGTTGTTTTGGGGAGGGTTGTGTGCTAGTCATATGATTCATATCCATATATTCAGTCACAGAATTTGTCTCTATCGCACTGGCACCACTGTTGTTTGTGGTACCATAAGAAGGAGCAGGAATTGTAGTGTAATTTTCTGTGTTTGCTTTTCGTGTGCCACTTATAGGTCGTGGTACCCTACTTGGTGGTGGAGTTGATTTTGGAGTAGGTGCCATATCTTTCTTATCAATAGTGTTGGTAACTGTTTCTAAAAACTCCATGTTCTTGGTTGCACTACTATTTACATCATCTGTCATGTTTCTTGTAAGCCTACTTTGGTCTTGTCCATTCTGATACGGTTTATTTTTATCATATTGGCTCTTACTTGTATACTGATTTTGTATATTGCTTCTCTCATCCGACCATTCATTACTTTGAACATACTGTTGCTGCACTCCATTAGATTTACTTTGCTCATATTTCGTTGTCGTAGTAACACTTGTCATGGTATTACGAGAGGTATATGGATTACTATTTGTCACTTGTGTGGTAACCATACTATGTGGTTTTGATACATGTGAACTATCTACAGGAGAGGGTGTTGCCCAGGCTCTCAGTTGAACTTTTGGTCTATCTTTCATGTTTTGAGTTCCATTCTGATACACAGATTGAAAATCTTGTTTATTTACCATATTTTTGGCTCCTGTTTGTTGAGCACCATAACTACAAGTTTGATCAACATTAAAAGAGTCAATCTGACCATTTTGTACTTCACTCTGTGGTCTGTACAATGGTTGGCCTAGCTGAGCAGATATTTCACGCACATTTTGATGTGTATCATGTGACAGCACACCTGATGTGTTAGTTCTGATCACATTTTCATTATTGTTCACCAATGTATTACTACACGATTCATCTCGCCTATCAACATGGCTACTATCATTCTGATATTTCATCAGTAAGGAGTCCTGTGACCCCTCTAAACTGTCAACACTAGACAAGCTTTCGCTACGTATTAAGTTTGAATCTTCATCCACATCCAGTATTTTCTGTTCGGAGCCGGAGGCAATTTCTCTAACAATGGCGTCATTAAACTCATGAAAAGCTTGCTGTTGTTGATCAAACAACTTGCGTTGTTGTTGCTCTAATTGTTGTTCAAAAAGACTTTTGCTGTTGGTTAGATTGTGTAAACTTTTGTTATGTAGTCTATTGGGACTTTCATTTACTCTCTCTGGAGGTGAATTTGGTCTTTGATAATTAGAATATTTGTTGAAGTAAGGTTTGTTTAGTGCCTCACTGTAATTCTGACGTGGACTCATACGACTGCTAGAACCTCCACTATTCTGGCGACGAAGTCCAGTCGATGATCCTCCCCTGACCAAATGTAGAGTCTCATCCAAAGTTCGTGTTGGTGAAACATTTCCTGTAATTCAAAAAATACTTATGTCAATTTGGACTCTCTAAATATGACATTAATATCTTATTCAAACATGGTTGAACAATGAAAAGGATTTTGTAAACACTTTTCCAGAACTTTTCAGAGTGTTTTTTCAAGCACTCTCAATGGGTATGTTTAAGTTATCAAGTAAACCAACTTCACTTTCAACAAGGTTCTTTCACATTTCGTTTGGCAGTCCTCAAAATACTTCTTAGAATTCCACTAAACACTAAAGAGATCCAGCTTTACAGCATCAAAAAAGATATATATTGTACTCCTAAGGAATATACCAGGTGAAGTGTCTATATCAGTATATGATTGGGCTAATTTTTTGTTTGTTTTAAAAGTCTCTCCTTGATGATGAATAAATATGCAAAAACTTGAAGAATTAGAATTCAAGCACTCTGATGAAATTAATCAAGAATTTTTCACTAAATTCAGACATTTTCAAGGAATTTTTGTTTTTAAACATTTTTCAAGGTCTAACTCTATATTCAAGCACTTTTCAATGTCTGTGTGAACCCTGTCACGGACACTGTGAATGAAATAAATTTTGAATATTTTGTATAATTTTTGTTTGATGAAGATACAAAAATAGGTCAGAAATGAGAAGATATTTTTCTGGGTTGAAAGAAAACAACTATACTTTATACCATACATGTACAGTTACAGAAATGGACAAAGTGGAACAAAACATTGAAGCTTTATTTTTTTATTTAATTTGTATTCATATCAATTAATGTTTCCAAAATTCTGGTAGGATACTTTACTGAAGTCCGACAAGTACGAACACCGTTCCTGTCGCTGATTTGAAAGTAAAGTATATTTACAGAGTTCTTGAAATCTGACGATAAGTCGATAACAATTTTCAAATGTATGGTGAAATCTGCCTGATAATTGGTCTAAATGACAGGTATTTTTTCCTGTCTGCCAAGGATTTGTTTTTTGTTTTTTTTTTGTTTGGTTTTGTATTTTACTTTAAGATCAGCAAGATGTTTGAAGACAAGTGCAGCTTGAACCAGTTCAAGATCATCATTAACTCAAATTACGTAGTTTGAATCTTAATGAAAATCTTAGAAAATAAATATACATATGACTGGCGAAAACTCCACCCAATACTTTCACCTGTCAGTAGTCAATATTTTCATCCATTTTAGAAGCACTATGATACTATTGCGTATTTCACGTCACCTGATTTTGATTGACAGAATCCGTAACAGTTTGGTGCTTTGAATAATGCATGTCTTTCTAACCAATGGATGAGAAGTTTGAAAGAAACACATTCCCCCCACATCAGTGAAATTATCAGCGTCATGAAGTAAAGCCATATAAGCTGGTATTTATAGATAATTTTAAGGCATAAAAATAAACTTTAATGAGGTAAACATGTAGATTTTCAACATTTTTGATTTAATTACATTAAATATGTTTTACATAAAGCAAACAAGACGGTACAATTTATAATGTCACGAAAATGGGTAGATAGTTTATAAAACTTGCATATGATCCAGGGTTTAAAATAGGAGCAATTTTTCATGTTTGTACTTTTTATTTTACCTACATATAACCTGTAGTACATACACACCTTTTGAAAAGAACCTCGTCAGCTTCACATTCAAAAGTATATCAATAGGTAAGGCAATGCAAAGTTGCATGTTTACTTACGGGTTCATTGTGATTAGTTATGTTCCGATTTTGTTATCATAATCACACATTACATTATTATTTACCTCTATAACATAATGTGTTGTCAGAAAATATTTTACACTCAAAATATAAAAACCTGAACTTGATATTTCAATCCGAAACCTGTGTTTGTTGACAATGAATAATCAAATGCGATGACATTATTGTTAACACTCATCAGGGTTTTCCCTGGGATTTTCAAATGAGGAGTCCATGGACTCCCACAATTACAAAATTAGGAGTCCATTTGGTAATTTAGGAGTCCATTTGGAGTCCACTTCAATTCGACCAGAATTAAACTGAATGTCAAATTGCACTTTTGTTGATAAATGCAGACATCCCCATAGGGAAAATATCAAGAGTACAACTTAATCATGTCGGGAGAGTGAGTAGTTTTTCCGGCACTCATATGTGAAACAAAACATCAGCGCCATTTTTATATGTTCCTGAACACCATCGTAATTTCTTGGTTTGTTCTTGAACCCTAAGAGTTTTCTTAATTCAATATATGATTATTGTATACATACATGTACTATAGATTAAAGGTTTATAAGAAATAAAATAAAATATAGTTGTTTTAACTACATTTGAAATCATATGGAAAATTTATATTAAAAATCTATAAATTGTAATACAATTACATGTTTTTAGAAATATAGATGTAAAACTGAAAAGTTACTAAATACATGTAGCCTACATGATGCCTCAAATTTATTTATTTGAAAATTATATCTATTTTATCCTTTTCAAGTATAAAAGTACTTTATCATATGTAAGATTTACATAAACATTTGTGCAAATAGATCATTTTATATAACTATCATTAGTACTTTCATTATTATTTTTTAATTTCCATAATTCAAATGAAAGTCGGATTTGGTATCCTTCTTTAATTTATACTTCTGGAAGTACCCATAGAGTGATGAACGATGTTATTTTGTTGATTCTAGATCTATATTAGAGGTAAAGATTTTCCTGTTTTATTATTAATAAAATGATAATTCAGTTTCTTGTGGAATTGCACTAGAACATAAGAACAGCGATATATAAACCCAAACGATCTCGAAACACTTCAAGTATTCAATGCGTCCACTAGGACGCAAAAGATCTTATTTTAGGCGTCATTTAGGATTTTTACGCGTAAATACGCAGAATATTTGCATCAGGGAAAACCCTGACTCATAATACACTGGCTTGAGACTATGAATCCTGACGTTCCCTGTGCTTAATGGGAATGAACTGGTTCCAACATCATAGCCCTTCCTCGGTATGATGCCATCATGTAACTTTGTTGGATACATCTACTGTATTTTGGCATTGATGTTAATGGGAAACTTTTTATTCAAGATGCGACGAGGACAGAATGGATGGTTTTCAGTTACAATTCGGTGTTTTTAAGTCGGACAGCACAAACTTTATTTCAGGTACTGTGTTAGATTTTCTTTAATTTGCCATTTTTAGTGGTTCTATATTAGGGTTCACAGACAGTAACACATTGTTTTATTTATAAACGGTAAGGTGTTGACGGTCACATGGTGACGCTCTACTGAGCGTGTTTATTTCACTGTCCAGGACAATCCAGACAAGTGGAACACCAATCAAATGCTCTGTCCTGGGCAAGCAATTTAGCCATAAACTTACGTGAATTATGTAAATTTTATCGACATCTTTGAAATAACTACTTCCTGTCCTGGTACAATCGATTGTAACATGCTCTGATACTATGCTGAACAGTACTCTTGGCGGCGAATCGAGCGCACCCTTTATATCACTCGTTCACCACGGTAAATTTAAGAATTCCTATGGAATCCCCCTATTAACTCCATTAATACATTAAACTTTTGGAATTTTTTTTTCATTTTCATAGGTTAGGAGTGGTTTTCTAATGAAAATGTCAAAAATTACAATAACGTCCTGGGATGTGACTTTAAAAGAAAAACAAAACCTATTTAACTCAGAATGCAGAGAACCAGGTTAATTAGTTCAGTTCTGTGTAGATCAGAACTGGTGACAGTAATGCTTCACCCACAGATATGCTAGACAGACTGAGATGACAGGAAAATTATGTTATTAAATATTCATTTTCAAACAATAGCATATCAGTAATTCAAAAATCAATCAAAAGCACAAAATACATGGTAAGAAAAATATTCCAACACTTTTGTAAATGAAATAATTCCAACCATACTTCAAAAATTTTGTTCAAACAAGAAGAATTCAGGAAGACCATAAATACCTCTGCGTCCAGAAGGACTGCTTCTATTACTATGTGGTCGTGAAGGTAAGTGGGATCGTTGATACTTTTCAGTTGCCACCCTTTGTTGCTCCCGCCTTTTTGTTAGTATGTTTTGTCTTCTTTTCTCCTCTTTCTGTTGTTCAAGTTTTCTTTTGACAGCTTGAGCTCTGATCAAAAAGGAAAAATTACAAATAGAAAATCAACAAGCTTACAGTCAGTATTGCATGGAACACTTGTCCCCTGCCATCATCACAATTTTGAAGTATCCAATTAAGACTTTGATTGCAACATTATCACTATGGAAAACCTTATAAGGTACATGTATAATAGAATCAAGATTCAATCAAACATGTTATTATACATGCATCTGGCATCTGTAATTATCATTTGGAAACCAAAATAATTTTTAGCATCAATGACTTTCATAGTTAATACAGGGGTAGAGCCTAATAATTTTTGTCTAGGGACCACCTGGACCCATAAGGTTCAAAATCTACTAGCCCAGCTCATTTTTTTTTTTTACAGAATCCACTAATTTAAGCGATATTTCAATATTTCATTTTTACATGAAGGAAATTCAATTAATGTTTTTAATCTTTTTGAAATTTAGATATATCGGTACTCATTGTTCATTTTGAGAAAATAATGATTCTGTTGAGGATAAAACTACCGGTATTCTAGGTAAATTTTGACATATTTCATTAGACTGAAAGAATAATTATAGAATTTACAAAATTACTCTGTGAGAAAAATACTGTCATTTCTGTAAATAAACATGATAATTTAAAAATGCATATATTTTAGAAATATGAAATTATCCTACTATAAATTTGTACAAATTTGTCAAATTCTGGTATGATTTGTGGATTTTACCAGCATTTAAAAATTGTTGGTTTTATATAAAAGAAAATAACAGAAGTGGCAAATATTTATGTCCCATGACTGTACATGTAGAACAGTCCAAGTATGTTTTTAGCAGCCTAGGGTGAATTAGTAAATGTACTTTACTTGATCAGATAATATCACCTATTTCATGTACATTTAATAACTCCAAATAATGTTGAAGATGATCTTTAATCTCACAATTTCTCTATCCCTAAATAATAAAAATGTTAAATGGATACCTACCTTCGCCTTTTATTGGTCTCAAATGAAAGCTTTTTTGTGCGAGTAAGAGAATCACTTTTTTCATTTTGTGCAAGCTGTTTTAAATGTTCAATATGCTGATTTTCCAAAGCACGATAGGTTTTTCTGTGGCATTGCAATTAAGGAACAATATATCAGAGAGTAAAATCAATGAAAAATATTAATTTCTACTTAAATGGCTAATAACTCATAAAGCTGTTTATATCACATACAAACACACACATCATACATATTGGCTTACTAGGTACCTATCAATTAAACTGATCATAAGTAGATGAAATATACATCTCCTTTTTGTTCAATCCTTTTTTTGAAAATGCCAATACAAAACTATATACTTCCATCATGTAATATACATGTACATGACAAAATGTACATTTCAAATCATTCAACTACTTGCAAAATATTACAGACAAAAAGCCATCAAACCAAATTGACTAACTTTTATTTCTGATTTATTTCAAAACTACATAAAATCAAGTTTTATTCACAATGGCGCCTTACCTGAAATCAAAATAAAAAAATTATAAAACATGTACATTATGCATGATAAGTACATATATGTACATAGTTTAGATGAATTTTACCCTTTAAACTAACAACAATGAAAAAATAATGGCTCCAAGACGAATAAATTCTGCAATGGACAAAACAATTCTACAAAGTCTCAAGGTTTTACATCTAACACTATAGTTGGAGTTGATTACACAAAATAGGTACCTACCCTTTAATGAATAAACTTCAAGAAAATGATCAAGTTCCAGATCCCACAAAAATGTCTGGAATGAATCCATAATATAACATGCACATCTTCAGTGTAAACGTAAGGTTTCACAAATTTGTTGGGTTCTACATAAACAATGTCAGTGGAGTGGATTACACAAAATAGGTAGCCTCTGTTGAAAACACTTCAACAAAAGTTACTGTATAGTTGCTTTTATTCACAGGGGATTTCATTTCACTATATTCACAGTCAAAGAAAATACTACAAAATTAAAAACCTGTGAATTGAATACTTTATACTTACGAAGTATTAAAAAGACAACAAGTCAGCGATAAAAATTATAACATATTTAACAATCAAAGTTCATTCATATATAACTAGACATCATATACACGAATCACAAAATTTTATCAGCTTTACTTCACACTCCTATCACACTTCAGTATTGGAAATGGTCATGCGCGAAATTTTATACCTGAGAATAAGTTCAATTAAAAAAACGCAAAATTTTCTCCCCGCAAAATTAGTCCAGATCCCCTACACTCCATAAAAATGTTTGGACTAAACCCATAACAGAAGGTGCACATCTTCAATGTATAAATAACTGTTTTACAACTTTTAAAGGTTCAAGGTTCTACATCAAAAGCTTTCTGAGGAGTTGATTACATAAAACAAGAACATGAACCCTCTGTTGAAAACACTTCCTGAAAATAACTATGTTCAAGGCCCCACAAAATCCATAAAAATGTTTGGAATGATTCATAATAGGAGGTACATGTGTCCAATGTATACATAATTGATTTACATAGTTTTAAGGCATTGACTTATTTGGCTCCTTGTGAACTCTTAGATCAGGATTGACATCCTCAAATATAAACCTGATATCACATTACATCTTATATGCAATGATAAAACATGATGGGTCTTCAATGACTCTACACGAGGATAGATCTACTGCTTCAGCATCGCTACTAGTATTTACCAAATTTAAACTCCAATCATGGACAAATTTGTCACTATTCTGGGCAGAAATAGGCCTAATCATCTCAGTGAAGTTGATATTTGAAAGACACATGGATAAGAATAACAATGCAGATCACAGCTGAGTCTGCTAGTGCTATTGATCAGGGGTTAAGTTCCACAAAACCAGGTAAAGGCAGGCACATTTTGGGTCACAAAAACAAACCTGGTAATTATGATATTGATACTCACAGCTTAATTGATGAAAGATGAATAAAAAGATTAAAACTACTTCTACCTGTTTTTGTTATTACATGTACATGTATCATGGATTTTCCACTTTCTTTTGGAATGGGGACTGGGCCTTTTGAATTGCGGAGATTTTAACATTTAATCGAAATTCAGAAATCTAAAAATACACAGAACTATGTTAAAATACAAGAATCTCTTCAAATTCTTTGTCATTTGACTTCAATTGGGAGATTTCAACTGCAAATTTGGAAAAATGCACTGTTTTTGCATTGGGAATGGGACCTTATTTCGGCCCATATGATTGGGCGGAAAATTCCTGTGTATTATTATTTACCTGCATGAAATTGTTGGGCAAGCAGATTTGTTGGTAGGGCAAGTGAATTTACAAAGTCAACCTGTCCTTGGGCAAGTACTTGTCTACCCCTGCTTATGGTATCTGAAACAGGACACACAACGATAAAACTGCTGATGAATGCCTTCGCCCTCGCCAGCTAATTTCTATTGAAACATCAAGGTCATGCTTCCCACCTCCATGGAAATATGACGTTGACGTTTCAATTGAAATTACCTCTCCAACTAGATCTATCAATAGGCCTATAGTATAGCTGAGTATAGGCCCTGTCTTATCATTTATAACTGTTATCAAGTTCGGTGTTCACCTCAAACGTATTACATCCTAGGAATGACCTGACCCTGTGTGACTCTGGGTGATTTATACATTATCAATCTGGGAACAGACAACATTAGACATATCAATCTTATAAATCCATACCTTGGAATTATACTAGGTAAGACTAACCTTGTCTTGTTCCATTATTAACCCTTTCAACCCTACAGGCCATAAAAGACTTGTCTTAACCATAGAAAAGAGCATACCATCTTGATTTTCAGGGATGAATGGGTTAAAATAGTTGAGACATTACAGTGAAAGTAAAATTGCTTTATTAGCGCTGCGAGCAAATCAGTATTGCTAACAGGTTAGATGTTTGTTTTTGTGTTTATTTCACGTATAGTCATAAAATCAACATATTGGGATTATGTCTGCCAGTCAATGGAAATCAATGGCTGCTCTGAGTGTCAGCAACATGGGCATATCTGAGAAGGAGGACCTGATTCCAGTGATGCTAACAATAATGAGCTTTTGCCTGTAGTTTTTGACAGCCATTTCCATCTGGACTGGACTTCAAGTCAAGATATGGGGAGTCAGAGAGGATTTACTCTGGAGGATTTGATGAACCGATTCAATGTCCGAGTGTCCACCAAAAGTTCCTGTCAGAGTTATGGGAGGAAGGGGGTGTCATTATTTACAGTGAACCCAAGCACCATTATAGTAAACCTACTATTGCCAGTCTGTGGAAGGTCACTGTAGGTGTGCACCTCAAACACAAAGATGAATTATATTGACTGAGGATCAGTACCAACATCAGAAGATATTGCTGAAATCACCCCATATAATTTTCTTGCCTTGGGTGAAGTCGGACTTGATAGAACTGTTTCAGTGAAGCAATGGAGAGTGCAGGAGGCTACCTTGAGTAGAGTATTGGCTCTCTAGCATCTCTGCTAAAGCCTTTGGTACTACACCTCAAAGGACCTTTGGGCGATCCATATGGACTGGATGTAATATACAGATTCTAAAGACCAGCATGGACCCTGGACAAATAATCCAACTTCATTGCTTCACTGGAGCTTTGGAATTAATCAAAGAATGGCTGCAAGAACATCCTAATACTTATTTTGGATTCACTGCCTTAACAAAGAATTTTGATAAATTACAGATAAAGGCCGTCCAAGTGATTCCCATTAACAGTAATAAGTTGTTGGTAGAAAACCCTATTTTGGAGTTCCTGTGGAGGATATACTACAAATGACATACGGGAATGGCCAGTATATATATGGGCGATGAATCCAGAATAAGCTCTGTGGTATTCATCTTATCATTTATATTGCGATCTGATTTTACATGTAACTGAAATATTTTGTGTTATTTGGTCTTATTGTGGACATTGTAATCTGATATTTAATTGCATCCAGAGTTATATTGAAATATTGGATGCTATTCATCTCATTGTGAACACTGCGATCTGATGTTTAACTATGAACAGAACTGACAGTGGGTCATGATTTTTTTATTGTATATATTGTGATTTTATGCTCTCATGTCAATTTGATGTTAAATTTTACAGTTAGCTTATGCCTTCTATGAAGGTTCAGAATTAACCGTTATCAAGTCATCAGGTTGGCGTCACCTTTTGAAAACAGGGAGGAGTGTTGTCAAGTTTGGTGTTTACCCCTAATGTATTACATCCTGGGAATTACCCGACCCCATATGACCCTGTGCGACATATACATAATCAACAAACAATGTTAGACGTATCAATTTAACAACCATACCTTGGAATTATACATCTTGTTCCATTATTAAATTATAGTCTGAGACATATTAGCTGTGTCCACTGGTTTTGACCAATTAAAATATTATCCATGCCCATGACAAATAAAATTTAATCTGTTTTGTACTAGATATTCGCACTCAAATTATCCCAACAGCAATCTTACATAGATGATGGCGGCCATCTGTCGAAGTTTGAGAGTGGAAGTAAAAGAAAGGGAATGTTTATTGGCCATACTGATTTAGCCTGGCTCACGGATCGACGAAGTATGATTGGACCAGGATCCCAGGTTAACACTAGATGTAATCATTCAATAGATGTGTTTTCAGATCTTTTTAAGTATTATCTTACGAAAGACCTGATTTCAGAACTTTATGAGTATTATCATATTGTATTGTAAAAAGAAAGGTTACTGTTAATACACAGTCACCGATTCCTTACTGAAATAATATATTGGGAGTTATTCCCCTTCATATAACTCTTTTGTCAACAGGGGCACAAGTATATCAATGATTACTCACATGACCCAATTTACTGACATCGCATGGATAACACAGAGATTCCCGTAGGAAGAGTATTTTCAAAAATTGAAATGACCAAACAAAGAAAAAAAGTAGCCTATGATAGGCTATGTACAAAAGATATAGGATATACTTTTTTGTTTTTTACTTATATCAGTAAAATAAATTTATTTTGACGATTTGTTGCTTTACAAATTCATTTTGAAATTCATGACCTAATCAAAGTGACCAAGACAAGAGCCTTCAAGAGGGCAAGACTGGCAAGAGTTGTGCCATTACAGTGAAAGTAAACCTGTTTTGCTTTATACCTTAAACCAAATGAAAAATATATTTTACGATAGGTAACATCACTGCAATTTAAAATACATAAACATATTATACATACAAAAAAGTGGTTCTTAAAAGGATACGAATAAGCACCTGCCAACATAATTGGAATGTATTCAAGTTCTCCACACCACTTGAAGTCGAAATCGGTTTCAATTACCGTTTTTGATAAATATTCCGCGTGAAAATATACATATTAAACAAAATATTCGTTAAAAATGACTTTCATTTTCGATTTCTCATTAACATTGTTTGTCTCGGGAGAATGCCAAAATGTTAGATCCAATACATGTTGTTTTGGTATTCTAATAATCGATCCGCGATACCTATCGGCGCCATGTTGTTTTGGTTACAGCGTGCGCGGGTTTTGTTTACGCATAAACATCATATCCGGAAAACTAAATCAAACGTGGACTAAACTAGAAGCTGAAAAAATAACGGACCCGAAACAAATTTCGCGGAGATATTCAACGATAATCTCTCACGGTAAAGAGCGGCAACTATGCAATCATTAAGTGGTCAAAATACAACTGAAAATTAGGGCAACTTAAACAGTTTTAGCTGACAAAACCAGTTATAGTTTTATTGGTAAGACCAGTGATATCTAATTAATGGGGGCCTACCGGATTACGTCCCTTTAATTGGAATTGAATGATAAAAAATATATATAAACCAAATTAAATTCATCGATCTATTTCACGGCTGGATTACACAATTACCGACTTTATAGTTTTTTTTATGAGATTTGTACGAATTTTAACAGATGTTCTCGATGTATATCGGAATTTGGGCAAATCAAATCCAGTCCCAATACTAGTCGAATCCGGTGATCTGCTGATATGATATACGTCCGTGTACGGTCAGAGAAATTTACAAAGTATTTACAAAATCATTTGACAATTTAATGTCCGAATATTTTCTTAACACCAGTGCGACCGCATAACCAGTTCCTTGCAAATCACGGCGTCAGTCGGTGGAGGTGAACTAGATCTATGTAATAAATACTGCAAAACCTATTTAAAAATAACCTTATCATTTCCCATGAAATTAAAATTCACATAGATTCAGCAATTTAAATGCTCTCTCTCTCTCTCTCTCTCTCTCTCTCTCTCTCTCTCTCTCTCTCTCTCTTTAATTGTCAAAGCAAAGCATTTCATCACATTATAAAGTTGAACACGTCCATTGTATATTTAATCATAATTCAAAACCAAATGTCTGAACAGACAGGAAAACGTACTTGGGCATCATAAACCAAGGTTTATTCCTCCTATTCCAACATTTGAGAATTCAGAGGGGGGAGGTGAAAAACTTTGTTGGAATAGAAGGAATTCTTGTATAAACAATAAATTAAGTAGTATTAAGTTGTTAAAATACCAAGCTAAAATTTCTCAGGTAATCACAGTTAAAAAAAACAAATACGA
Organism: Atrina japonica; assembly: GCA_030159075.1. Lineage (NCBI taxonomy): Eukaryota > Metazoa > Mollusca > Bivalvia > Pterioida > Pinnidae > Atrina > Atrina japonica. The sequence continues at coordinate 89,184 of BROG01001103.1, forward strand.
GAAAAGTGGTCATAAAATGAAGAAAAGTTTATTTGCATATTCATTGTGAATCACTTAGTAAGTGTAAAAGCAGATACATATATAACACATATTATTATATTATATCGTCAAATATAACACATATTATTATACTATATTGTTATATATGTCTCTGGTAAAAGGAAAGCATTTATATCAAAATTTAAACAGATTCTAACGATTTAAGCACATAAAAAACCAACAACAACAATTATCATGCTAATGATAATGTTATGAATTGTATTCACTTTATATGATGAACTTTACATGTAAATGTGATATGAAATTTAAAAAATTGAGATGTGTAAGAGAGAAAAAATATAAACATTTCACTGCAAAAAATGTTTCAATTTACCTGCATATTTAAATTTACCTGTAAAGCAACTGTATTTTAATCAGCGTTTAATTGCTTAAACAACATTCCTCCCTTATAAAAACATCTATTGTCCATACAATGTTGGAATAGAAGAAATATAATTTTTACGAGTTGATGGAACATCAACGCAGGTATGTTATGCTAAGTGGTTCATTGGGAACAAGTCATAGTACATTTTGCAGTATGGGGATAATAACACATTGTATTGACGCAAAATTACACAATTACACGTGTGTGTTCATTTTAACAACATAAACTCAACTTCAAGATTGAAATTTCCAAACCACACTTTTGCTTTTTTTTTTAAATGACGAAAATATAGTAACAATTCGTTGAAAAATATAGGTCTACAAGACTTGTTGAAATGTATGCTATTAAAGGCCAGTTAGGCGTCCTTTATGAATTTTGAGATATTATAAATTTACTTTAGAATGCTGCTTTTCAACTATATTTTACCATTATACTCTTGTGATAGAATTGACATTCAAAACGATAGACTGGACTGTTAACAATTCTTGCGCACGATTAATATGCAAATGAGTTTTGGTCAAATTTCCCTTTCTGTGTAGTGGCAAGATCTGTCTGTGAAGTTGGACATAGAAGTTGTGTCATTCCTCATTCACGTGATCTAATCTGATGAGAACCTCGAGACAGTCTTTGCGGTTGGGAAAATGTTTTATATGTACACGTATTGAGCTAGAGATTTAAGTCTACTGATAGAAAGTATTGCGTAAGGGTATAACGACGAAACTATGTTTATAAGCACAAGAGTTTATAATCATATCTCTCTCTGTGTAGTTTGTTGCATAATAAATAAGCCATCAGTACTCACGCTAGGGCAAATGTCTTTTAGTTACTTTTTTGTAAAACCTTTTTTTTTACCGAATTAAAATGTATTCAGTATACTGAGTGTATTATACCAGCGATATATATATATCGCTGATTATACCTCATTAAAACTTACGATTGCCGTTAACTCGTATCAGTACTTTCAGTACTTTGATTTCAAATGTTGGAACAGGAGGAAGACACCATAAACCGATACTATAATGATTGGTGATAAACGGAACTGATCAATCTGGCTTACGCTCCTGAAAATTTTCCCTTTTATCTAATCTAAAAATTCCGATACAGGCTGAAATACTATTACACTTGCAAATTTATTGTATTCAAAGATATCTCAGTTTGTAGATGGTCTTTTTTATATTACTATACGCAGCGATATATAACAGTAACATATTATGCTTTATATATCGCTGTTATACAAACTTCAATATTTTAGCAAATTATTACTTCATTCCTATTTGACTTCACATATTTCCCTGAATTACACAAAATTAGATAACTAACCATAAATTAGTATTATTTTATGCATGTGTTAATTTTATTACCGATCAGAGACACGTATGTCTGTCGATATACAAGGATTTATAATAAGAACCAGCGATATATAAAACTTTAAATTATCTCCTTCCTTTATCATAAATTAATCTTATATTATGTTACTTTTAATTTACTTTGTTGGTTTTAATTTTGATTTTCAATTGTCAATAAATTGTCGAGAAATCTAGATATAACTGTAACTGTAACTTGTAGTTTTCGCATTCGATAAACTTGGGACTGTACCATTTAGTACTACAGGTTATTAAATAATCGTTTCATGGTCCGCCTAGGTATTGTTTACTGGGACGGTATCCATACCATAGGCGTCGGAACCGGGGGGGGGGGGGGGGGGGGGGGGGGGGGGGGGGGGGGGGGGGGGGGGGGGGGGCAAAACACCATAAAATACAACAACTTATGAACATATCTATTTACACATATAAATTAGTTAACCCGATCGGCTGTTCTGTTAGTAATCCATATCACCCAGCCATGCACTTTCCCCACTGACAGATAACCAGAACTACTGTCCCAGATAGCAAGGCAACGTTGCGCCAACGTTAGCCCAATATTTTTTTCAATGTTTGACCAACGTTGGAAGTCCAGCGTTGGCCCGATGTCATTTTGCTCATCGACCCCTCGTTGGTCCAACATGATGGCCAACATGGGCCATCGTAGGCAAAATTGTACGCCAGCCATTAGCCAACATACAGACAATTTATGTAACCGGTTTGTTTGGTTGGCTAAATGTTGGGCCAACGTAGGCAAAATTGTAAGCCAACTCACAACCAATATTGTCAACTGGCTAGTTGTGTTGGCCCAATGTTGGCCCTTCGTTGAAATAAAATGAAACTTTCAGGGAATATGTTCAAATTTTAATATATTAACAATCCTGGCTGGCATCCTCTCTTTCTTTTTCTAGTTGTTCACGTTCCTTCTTTTATTCCTTTTTGCCTCCTCTTCCCATCAAAATCCTTGGCATACCTCAGTCAGTCTTGTATGATTTTTTTTTCAATTTCACTGTCTGTCACTCCACTGCAAAACTTGTTTATCCCGACAGCCCCTAATTGAAATACAATAATATGGCATTGAAAATCAAGCAAATACTACTGGTACATAATGCAACAGATACTAGTCAAATAAAAGCTTAATTCATATATCATAATATTTATTAATATGGATTTTCATATTTTTATGTAAAACCTGTATTAGGAACATATGGCCTATGAATAATATAGTGAGGGTTAGGGTCCGCGTGATAAAATATCTAAGCGTGTATATGCTCTTTTCATAATATGTCAATGGACAACTTGAAGTACAAAAATCACTGATATGTCATGTACTTTGGCTAAAATACTACTTAATTAAAGTTAATTTGAAACTCAACAGCTAGATATATATGAAAATAAAATTGCAAATAAAATTGTATACATGTAAGTTTGTATATATTTATCAAAGGTCAGCAGGCTGTAGCTAATCCAATACACGTTAATTCTGGGTGCTGATCATAGTTACTTCTACGTAGGTCATTCAAGAAGGCAGTTAAAAACTAAATAGTGGGAAATCTACTGACCACTGTAGCAACCTCTGTAAATTACATAAGAGAGACTCATTGTCATAGTAACTGGCCAGTGTGCTGTGCAAACGGCCACTCCAAAGAATTTTAATCCAAGCTGATAATGTTGGCCTAAATGCAACGTTTACTTGTGATGCTAAAAATTAACCAGTTCTCTTCAACTTTGTTATGCTTAGTGATTTCCGGTATGCATATTTGCGTCCATCAAGAAACAAAATGTTTTATTTCATACAATAAATCGAAATTTCACAATATTTCATCTTTGGTGTAGAGTTCAGACGTAAATCTCAATTTGACATAAATGGACTAGTGACAATAATCTGGCCTTCAGATAAAATTGCATTTTATTTCTTGATCGAGCATAACAAAGCTGAATCGGCGCATGAATAATCCGGATCCAATAACGGACTACACAAGAACTCGAAAATGATCTATTAACCATGGAGGGTAGTGGAAATCAAAATAAATAAAATACTGCAATTGCTGATATGTGGTGCCATGTTGTAAATCAGATTCCAGAGAGAAAAAACAAGCCAGAAAAATACCTGTGGATGGACGACAATTCATTTAAACGAATTTCCCCAATACAACTGAAACGTATTTATAGCCTTTAGCCTAGTCCGGTCTATGGTATGCCGTCACTGACACTGGTGTAAACTTTGAGTCAAATCAGTAGTATACACCTAGCCAACAACTCTAAGATATAGGAGAATGTTTATCAGTTAAACTACATCTATTTATTGTAGGACTTCTTGTATCAATCTGAACTTATCATTTATCATTGTTTCATTGGACTTGACTGTGGACTCACGGCGGGTGTGACCGGTCGACAGGGGATGCTTACTCCTCCATGGCACCTGATCCCACCTTTTGGTTTCCAGCGGTCCGTGTTTGTCCATTTTACCGGATTTGTATCTATGTCCTGGACATTCTATTGATTTATACTTTGGTATCTGAAATTTTTATATTATCAGCTGATACGAAGACTACTGTTGGGTGCTCACCATTTTGTCCAAAATATGCCCTAAATTTTGTCACGTGGTGATGAAAGTCACATGACAGAGAGTGGTCTGTGGACGGATCTCGGAAACGACGTCACGAGCAATGACATCACAACGTTAACGACACATGCACAAGTAGACCTATATATAAGTATAGATTCACCAGATATTTCGCTAATGGATTATGAAAATATCAGTAAACTTTAATGAAATTATATATGATAAATGATTATATGCATATCATATGTTACAAAATATCCGGTCAGTATGTACCATAGAAAAAATAGGAGGAAGTGCCTTAGAAATATATACGATATTTTACCAAATAGAAAGAACATAATTATATAACACGGTCTAGACAAATACATTTACTACAAACCCTAAACAAAAGCAGATCTAGAAAGATATACCAGGAAATATGACCAAACAAAAGACTTAAAGCCAAATGTGGTTGCACTCATATATATATATATATATATATATATATATATATATATATATATATATATATATATATATATATAAGTTTCTTTTGAAAAATAGTGTAGATAAAATAAATATCTAGTTGACACGTTATCACCTGTAGATCTACGTCTGACCGTACATAATTGCTAAAATAAAACAAACGTAATAAATCATAATAATTTAATGACAAAGAAAAGGTTATACATTGAAAGTGTAACAGGTATTGATGATGAAATAGGCGAATTATGATAATCATAACTCGAAATAACGTTTAATTTACAGAATATTAACACGGAAAATTGTGAAATTAAAACTTAATTATTTCCAATTTTCATATTTGAGTGCATGTCTAATTGATTTTGAAAATGCTTTCTAATCTGATAAATTGACCAGCATGTTCCATCATTGACTAAAAAAAAAAGTTTCCCAAACGCAGAAAAATGATGGTCACCTCAAATGAACATTTGAACACAAGTGTGTGCAAAGATGTGCGTTTGAAGGAAGAAACTTCAATTACAAAAGTCAGGGAGAATGCTGTGAGGATCCCTTAATGGTTGTGTCTGAGGTGTGTTTGGCGGTTTGTTCAGCTGAATCACTTCAGTCGCCTCTGTAAGATGCAAATGTGGCTGTGCATTCTGCTGAACTTTCTCTGACCTGTTTGCAAGTGAAATATGACAGTCATGTAAGTGACCATACCGATATTGAGAAGTTAGAAGTCAATCAGGAGATACAACCAAATCCTCCCAGTTTGTCAGAGACAAAAATTAAGTTTGCTTTCATGGTGTTTCTGGCTTCGATGAGGAAAAATGCGCTATCTACCTATGCGATCTAGGTATCCATCCAGGAGAACATTGTTGAGAAAGTCCAAAGACCAGGAAGCATCAGTGTCAACCCATTGGCTTGTTGATTTCTGAGAAGACAATAGTATGAATAACATCACCGTAACCGTGGATAGCCAACATCACAGAAAATACCGAAGTATCCCTTTCCTATGTGTACCTCTGGCGATAAGAAGGAGAGGCGACATATGTTACAAAAACACCTTCCAGTCTTGTCCAGCAATAGATCTTTAGGGTTTCACTGCAGTGCAAGGATAAAGCATTAGTCTCTCTTATCCGAGCCAGTGTTGGACGCCAGGCTAGTATGGATGAAGTAAGCACTTCGAATGATCTTTTTCCCTCATCTGGAATCCATGAAGAGCACACAGACGAGATGAGAGCCTACTGAACTTGAACTGTTCACTATTCACCCCATGAACTCGCCTGCTGTATTACTTCATTGGAGGTGTCTGGTGGTACTGTTTTTGATATTGCCGGACGCTCAACAGTCCGCGTTTGTTGCAGATGGCGGGGTACTATTGGCTTCAGGCAGCCGGACACAAAACGTGTGCCCTGATATAGCGAGGGATGTGGTGACGGATGGGTAGGGTTGACTTCTGATTAACGTGCTTTTGATGGCCACTTCCTCCTAGATCGGACGAGCCATAAGCTCTGGGGAAGTTCCAATAGAGTTTTAGTGGGGATTTCCTTAAAGATCATGTTATGACCAGATTCTGAAATTTGAATCATCCATAATGAGTCGAAAACTTATCCGGCGAAGGGTAAGTGGAAGCTTGCTTTGGGCGTACATCGCAAACATGTTGAATAGTTGACGGATGAGTGGATCCTGACATTGCAGCGACATCTTGGATCGCGATTACTGTCGGCCATCGGTGAACCTGGCCTTGACCGCACCATTTCTCCCAAAAGAATGGAGAAATCAAGAGGAGGTTTTTAAGAAAATATTAGGATTGCTGAAAACGGAGATGCCACTAGGTCTTCACCTCCGGGGACCCACTTCTGATACGATTGAAATGGACGTGCATGCGAGGGCCATGAGTTAAGGATTGTTTTTCATTTTTTTGGAATGCATCGAGTATAAATGCAATTGATTATGGAGAAAAAAAAATTCTGTGCTGCACATTGAATTTTTCCCCATAATCCATTGCATTTATACTCGATGCATTCCAAAAAATGAAAAAACAATCCTTATATTTATACATATTACCATTTTCTATGAATCTGTAGTCAGCTGGTTAATTGCTGTAATTGGCTTTGCGGTAGGATTTTTTTTATCGGACGTAACAGCTAAACAGCTGTGTGAGTCGAGAAGTAGTTCACCTTTTCTGTCCGGGATTACTAAATGGAATTAAGGTATATTTTCTTATTTTCATATCATTTTGAAAGAAACTAGTGATATGGAAAATTTTGAATAAGTGTCAGATTTGTTTTTAAGTTATTTTAGAATATTTGTCTGCTTAGTAACTGGAAGGTTAAATGTGTCAGAAGAGAATTAAAAATGCAAATGGCCGCGCCCATGAGTATGCTGTATAATGTATTTACAACGAATTTGCGTTTGAATTTTGATATATTATTAATGGGATATACTATAGAAAGTTTGAGTGTGATTTACAAGAAGTGAGACAACTAATACTCTTTCATGATAACTGAAAGTAGCCATTTTATTTGACATTGTTTTACCAATCAGCTGGGAACCATGATGACTGATTGGTACGTAACCTACGTAAGTAGGCCTATTTCACATGACCTGATTTCACACGATGCGGGTGACGAATTGTTTCTGATAGGAATATCTAGTGAAGGCAAACAAATCGACTTGTTTATCAAGAGATGCTTGACAAAGTTGCACAAGGCCTTACTTTCTTTTTTTCTGTTGTAACTACGAAGTGAACTTTCATTTATGTGCAGACTGTGGTCTGGGGTACTGGTCATAACATGATCTAGATAAATCGCGATATGGGCCTGTAGGCTGTACAATGTGCTACAGATTTAGTCTCGTGTTTTCCGATTTCTTTCTGTGGTTTTTATTTGTTTTGTGGTAGGCCTAATGTATGGCTTTTGAGAATAGATATATAAGAAATAAACATGTGATATTCTATTTTTCATTGATTCGTTCAAGTATTCTTACGCTGAAAAGTAAAGCGGTTGATACTCGGGGCACGCGACTGCATTTACAGAATAAACAATATATCGCTCTATATACTTGCAATAAAGGGAATTGCAGTCGGTATGTAAATATTATAATTTACAAGATGTGTCATCCACACCAGAAGATGAATATCCATTGTTTCACAGGCGACAAAAAATTGATGCAGTTCAGAAATTTGGTCGGAAGTAATGAAAGGCCCTTAATTCTGCTCCCATGGATTGCCTTTTACTGGAGATAGATTTCTCAAGCATGTTTCTACATGGGAAAGGTATAATTACGTCAGCATACATTGGGGACATTGGCAATATAATTGCAGAACATCTGAACCAGCCGTTGAGGACAGGCTCTTATGGATAAGAAACAGTACTTGGACAGTTATTGCTGTCCATTGCCAAAGGTAACCCGGCTTGGATGGCTAATTTAACCCATTGCCTTATGCAATTATCATGTAAACCTATTGGCTTCTCGGCAATTAAGTAAACTGTTTTCAGCTGAGGTAGGTCACTGAAAAAAATTGAGGAGTGAAATTGGTGTGACCTCTGACCTGTCGAGGGTTCTCCGATTCAGTAAACATTTTACGACGACAAAGGACGTACTTTTTTCTTGTACACCAGAATTAATAGGAATTTATATATGTACATGTATGTATTTATTTGCATATTTAATGTATCAACAGTTCCGATGTATATGAAATAGTCGTATTTTAATTGTTATATCTGATGCAAGAACATGTTCATGTTTTTAAACGAAACACGATACTCTAAAACAGTACGCAGGTCAGACAGAAAAGGACTAAGAAAAAATGTCAGATATATAGTTACATATGTGTATATCAACATTACTTGACTTGTTGTGTTTTCTGTAATTATTAGTAATGTCCAGCAATGAAACGTATATATGTGGTTTACAGATAGTTGTATAATATATAAAATAAATGATATAATACAATTAATGATTTTATACAATTTTAGCACTGGGCACATCTTATACTCTACAAGTAAATAGTAGAAGTATAAAAGTTCGATTTTTATTTTAATTGTATCTTCATTTTATATTACTTATATATCATCAATACATTATATGTTATTAGGTTCTTAGACATTTGTATCATTGTATGATTGAATTGTTGCGCTAGACATAGAAAATGAGCCGTATTACATACTATTGCTGGGGAACACTATGGAGGAACACAATTGTTGCATATATGATACCAAACTATTTGAGAACAATGTATTATTCTGAACCTTGACATATATCCGTTTGCAGTTAGTCCTTTTAATCTGCGATAACTTGACTTTATGCATAAGGTAATTTGGAGTTCAGTTGCCTTTTTGTTAAAGATGACTTCTATTTGACATTGATGGAAAGTTCTACAAGGGTAACCTTGATATTATTGAAAAGAGAAACTAATTACCTTATTGTGTTTTATATCTTTAAATTCCACTTCAAACAATAAGTTGAACAGATAGAACAAATACGTGTGTATAAAATAATCATTTTTTAACAGAAAGCCACTCGCCTTGGGCATTGCATTGTAATGTTTGTTCATAGGTATTCAATGTTTTGAAGAAGGCCGTGAACTTCACCAGATATATAAAAGAGAGTATCCACATCTTCAGCATACATTTTACAACAGTTCCGATGAATATAAATTGGTTGTATTTTAATTATTATATTTGATGCAAAAACACGTTCGTTATTTGAAAAAATCACGCTATTCGAAAACAGTAAGCAGGTGCAACAGAAAAGGACTCTTATGATAACATGTCATATATATATATATATATATATATATATATATATATATATATATATATATATATATATATATATATATATATATATATATATAGTGTATATCAATATTACTTGACGTATTAGGGTTTCTGTGCTTGGCATATCGGGTTTTCTCTAATTAATAGTAATGTCCTGGAACGAAAGATATATATACTGCTTCCAGTTATAGTATATACAGTTTTGAACAAATACAATTATGAATTGATACAGTTTATTTCTGAACACATCTTACACGTTCACCTGTACTCTACAGCTATAACATGCATAGTAGTATTGCATATATAAAAACCTCAGATACCAAAGTATACATCAATAGAATGTCCAGGACATAGATACAAATCCGGTAAAAATGGACAAACACGGACCTCTGGAAACCAAGAGGTGGGATCAGGTGCCATGTCATCATTTAGATAGCTTGATTTTACGCATTTGGGTCGTTTTGGGTTCTATTTTGTACAGTATAGATAACTTCTGTATTACGTTGATGGAAAACACTTCTAGGGTATCCTTTATATTAATGGAAGGGGAAAATATTTACTTTTTATAATCCAATACCTGTCCTGTTGAGCGCCGTGTGAAATGATCCCGAATAAAGGTACCCTCTTGTTATATTTCCGATTTTTGTTTCATAATTTTGTTGCTTACCGTTTCAGGTTATTTACTAGACTATCACTATTGACATTTGACACATTTATTACGTTTGCTCTTTGTATGGTTGATTTATTTGTTTTAAATGACCAGTTAAGTTGGTAGATATTTTCTTGTTTGGAGGAACTTTTTGGGTCGGTTTCTAATAACTTTCAGCTTTTTATAGAATAGACTTTTTGTGATAATTGTAGTGTAAGAACGAAATCGTTCTGTCTCATTTGGCACAGTTTCACAGAAAATTGCTTTGATTACAGTTAGTTTGTACTATTAAGGGATAACCTGGTTTACATCCGTTTGAGGCAAATACCCATATAGTTATAGTTATATATATATATATCCTTGCCATGTGGTCACCTTTCAAACCGAGACAATAGACTCAACAGGCTTTAACGGTCAACGTAGTAAAATATGAATACAGTGAGTACAGGCTAGTCAATGGCTCATGGGAAGATTTTGCAAACATGTAAAACAAATTGACCCTTTTTGGCGTCCCTATGTGTCCTAAGGCTGTTTCATTAACAAGTCTTAGGTAGCTTCCTATAATGATAGTTAATGCCAAATTATGATAAATTTGGCCCAATGGTACCTTGAAAATAAGTTAAAAAATTGTAACAATTGACGAAAGTAATATCAGGCGTGTTGGCAAATGACACTGTGACCTTGCAATTTTGTCACAATGGTCTTTAAATAATTTCAAACATTTTTGCACATATTTGCACTTAAAAAGTGAATAATGTTTTTAGCAATAAGCCTTCTGTATCGAACGTTACTCCATGTAAGACGAGACTATGTTCTTTGGAAATATAGAAAATAGATGTTATTCAAAGTTTAACTCATTTTTGCACAGTTAATCAACACTTTAACACCTTCTCCACTTTTTGCCATTTCGAATGCTTCCAGTGTGTCTTCTATTGGGAACCGATGGGTAATCATGGGTTTGACATCGATTTTACCACATGACAGCATTTCAATTAATGTAGGCCACCTGCGAAGGTAACAAAAATAGTATTTTACTGACTTAAATAATATGTATATAAAATTTTAGGAGAGCCCATATGTATGTATAGAAATATGGTGAATAATAAACAAGAACCTTTGGGAAATCCAGAGCTGAGATCAGGTGTCATGGAGGTGTATGTATTCTGTCCTCAGTCCATAGTCCAAATCAAAACAAATTATGGATTACTCACAATCAGTATAGACAAATAAATAATACTTCCAAACAAGTAACTCATTTTCGGTAAAGGAATTAAATAACTAATTACCAGAAGAACTTAAAATCGTCACGAACGTTAGCAAAAGGAAATACTTTCAACGACACTGATTATATGCATACAGTATGTCTTGAATAACTGGAACCGTCTAGATCTGAGGTCATTCAGTACACACATAAATCCATTTCACATCGTATGACAACATGCTAACATTACAAACGACCATCATTTCTTATTCAAGTGATCTCCGCTAGTTCAATAGGAAAGGTAATGATAAGAAATAAGCAACTGACTTAATCAATTGGAACCTTTATTACTGTCTATAATTTTTTTTTTAAATCGAAAAATCAAAGGTTCTATTTTTGAAGTGAGCCTCCCCGAGTCGGTCCTTCACGCTGTCATCGTTGGTTGCTAGGCCAGTGTTTTCATACGCGCTTAACAGCAGATACCTATTTGTTGACTTTTTTTCGAAAATAAAATAAAACCTTATTTGATCCACTATACTGTCCGTGTTGTAGTAAATTTTTATTATTAAATAATAAGGATAACGTTAACATCTTTGCTATTTACTGAAAGTTAACAGGAATGAGGCAGTGTACACTTTCTTGTATTGCGCACCCTAGTGACTCGGCTATGAACAGATACCATTTTCATTCATAGCAAACCATGCATGCTAAAACAGCAAGGTATCATTAGTTTGTGATCAGATTTGAAATATGTACCAGGTTGTGTCCCGTTTTGGAAAATGCGGGTAAAAGACCTTTTTCATTCGCAAACCTTTTTTGGCTTCCCATGGGAAGACTTTTTAATACTTTCTTTTCAGTGGTTTCTGTGAGGAAATAGAAAATGCATTTGTCTTATTTGTTGAAAAAGTTTACTTACGTACATTTAGATAGTTATAAAATAATATTTTATGGATTCATGAAAGCCCTAGTTGTTGTGCATATGAAACAGACTCTTGGGCTGAACTTACGTATTCACGTAGCGAAATGAACCTTTTAACTCGACTTCCTTTGCAACTGTTGCAACCACTGGGAATGAAACTATTGGGGTTCCATGACCGACAATAATTACTTGTCCTCCTGGCTTACATGCCTAAAATTAAATATTGAAACACAAATATAATTACCATTTGTAACCATAGCAGTCACCATATCTATTTTGTTTTAGAATATGTTTGCAGAAAACTTGATCAAGAAAAAATATCTATCATATCTGATATTTTAATAATATTATTAACTATACCAATGTTATATTTTTACAAAGGAGAATATGCTCAAGACGATCGTTTCTGGCAATAAAACTTCATTGGTTGAGCTAGAATTTAATATAGATATATAACTGACAATTACACTTGAAATAAATTCAGTTTTTTCAGATATAATCATTGAAAAAATACATGTAATTACTGAACAACAATTCTGATGTCCGTTTATGAAGGAAATATTTTCAATTCCAATCCTTTCGACTAAGGTTAAGATACTTGTATTCAAAATATACATTTTACAGTCTGTGATCAATATTTTTGTGTTCGAACATTTACAGTAAAGAAAACAGTCACGATCAAATATGACACAATTGTTGATATTTCCATCGGTTTGCAGATGCTTGTTATGATAAGTGTCTCTGGTCCACTCTAGTAAGGTATCCATTTAAAAAAAATCACGCTTTTAGCAAGTGGCCTGTTATGTGCTTTCAACATTAAAGTATCGTAATAATGTATTCTGTGTGCTAATAAAGAACCAGTAGAAATTACGTACTTATTTTGGTAAAACTCAATATCGCACAAGTTGAATTCAAGTATAGCATTTTTTCTTTTTTTTTCTTTAACCAAAGTTCTTATCAGTATTAATATTCATTACCTGTAGAAATTTGTGTTCTTATCTTGATGATGTTTTCTAAGTTTAAAGATATCGGCTAGGTCAGGAAAGTTCTATATCATGATGTTTAATGCATATTTTCCATGGTAAGTACTAGTGACCAAATCTTATTTGAATCGCTGACTGTCAAGGTGCACATACACCACACACACGCACGACAAAAGGTATAATATAGCAAATCATACTATGCTTGAAAAAACTAATTTTTTAGGAACGTAATAAACATTTTGGTACGAATGAACCAGAGCCGACCTGGCTCAGTCGGTTGCGCGCTCGACTATTTATCGTTCGAGTCCAGCCGGAGGCAGATTTGTTTCTTGTCTTTCGGATTAGACAGTAAAAACTGAGGTCCCGTGTCACAGTAGGTGTCGGCACGTTAAAGAACCCTCACTGCTCAATGGCCGTAAGTGCCGAGCATAGGCCAAACGTTTGACGCCCTTCACCGGCATTTGGTGACGTCTCCATATGAGTGAACAATTCTTGAATGGGACGTTAAACAACAGTAAACAAACAAACAAACGAATGAACCATAGAAGGATCTTTTATTTAAGAATACATGTGTTACTGACAGTTGACACGTTTTATCTCGAAGATCGTTTGAAGATACCTGTAATTTAACCTGTGTATTAGTTTGTTATTATTCGGTATTCCACACATCCTATGTACTATTTTGATTCCTATCCCCACACTCTCTTTATCTTTTCACTCAATCGTTGTTCTCTAAATATTTACTTCAGAAACTACTATACAACTTCAATTGGCTTTATTGAATGAGATTAGATGGTCTAATAGAGAGTCGTATCAGGGATCCCTTATCAAGGAATCGTTTTATTTAAGGGGATAGTTAGTTTGGCATTTTATGTGCTTTGAGTTTAATGACTTTAGTTTATTTCATTTGTTACACTATTTACACCTCTCCGGCAGTCAATATCATCATAGTTGACCAACTCTTTGTAAAGATAATATGTTTGAAAAGCAAAAAAGGCGAAAGCGCTAAAAGAATGATTTAATTGAAAAAGTAATACTGGCTAAATCTTTAGATTAGATAGATGTTCATTTTTCTCTTTAGGTGCGTGTTTAGATGTTTAGAATGTTTCAGTGATATACATACATAGACGCTGAGATTGACAGCAAATTGTGCACCACTGCATTCAATAATTCTATCTGGTGCTCCACCAATCAGATCGGCTATTTTTGCTGAAACGTCCATCTCTTTTTCATCCTTTTCTATTAAAACTGTATGGGTTGCCCCACACAGCTTTGCGAATTCCAAACGTTTGGGATCAATATCTGTAAAAAGTAAAATAAACCACACAAACGTATAGTACATTTCTTCAATTTATCATGGAAAATATGGATGTTATGGTCTCTTTTTAAAATATTTCACATGCACGGCAAGAGTTGCAAACACCTTTCTACAGTTTAGAAATTATTAAGAAATAGTTATAACTAGACATTGTCGAGACCAAGACGCATGTTTTCCGTTATCTAAGTAAAGATGGTAATGAAATGATATGTATCTGACCTTAACCTTGACCTGAAAATCTTGAAAAAAGTATAAAGTTCTGAAGAATGTTGAAAAGACGTAAATTTCATGTTCCCGGAGTCCTTTCTTCACTTGTTATCAAATTTCATAATTGTTTGTGACCTGACTTGGTGATCTTGAAAAAGTATACAGTTCTAAAGAATGTCAAGAAGACTCACAAGCTTAAATTTCATATTCCCAGTTTCATTTCTCCATTTGTCATCGTTTTCGTAACTATGACCTTGACCATTGACCTAATGACCTTGAAAAAGTACACAATTCTGATGAATGTCGAGAACACTCAATGACGTAAATTTCATGTTCCCGGCGTCATTCCTTCACTTGTTATCGTTATCGAATTTCATAAAATTTGATGTTTTCGTTTCTGTGACCTCGAACTTTGGCCTAATTACCTTTAGATGTATATAGTTTTAAAGAATGTCGTGACGACTCACTGAAGTAAATTTATTGTTCCCGGGGCATTCCTTCACCTGTTAATAATGAGAATTTTTATACAAATGTCACTGCGATATATCCCAGCGAACTAGAAATCAAAGATACGACAGAATCAATCACACACGCCACATAGTTAGACAATTTATTTACTATAGACACAGACGGGAAATTAACAACTAATTTATACGACAAACGCGACGATTTCGGCTTTTCCATCGTAAATTTTCCACATTTAAGAAGCAATATCCTACAATCGACCATATATGGACTTTATATTTCACAAATGATCTGATATGTCAACATATGAACATTTCATATACAGAGGTAAAATACTCACTGACAAATTATTGACACAGACATCAAAAACCGGTAGTGATGTGAACGTTCCGCAAATATGGTCAGTATAATAGTCTTGTTTGCGATTACTCTGTTTCGCTAAGTGATATGTTGAGTTGCCAGACCGATGGCAGTTATTGGGACGTCTGTACCAATTGTGATGAGGATTCGTTCCTCACGTATTTCATTTTGATTTGACCGTGGACTCACAGCGAGTGTGATCGGTAGACAGGGGATGCTTATTCCTCCATGGCACCTGATCCCACCTCTTGATTTCCAGAGGTCCACGTTTGTCAATTTTTTACCAGATATGTAGTTATATCCTGGACATCCTAGAGAATCATACTTTGGTATCTAAAATTTCATAAAAGCTGACGTTTTCGTGTCTGTGACTTTGACCTTTTACCTGATGACGTTAAAAAGTATACAGTTCTAGTGAATGTCAAAGAGACTAAATGACGTAAATTTCATGTTCCCGACGTCATTCCTTCACTTGTAATCGACATTCAGAAGATTTGACGTTTTCGTTTCTATTATCTTGACCTTTGACTTGATGACCTTAAAATTATACAATTCTGGAGAATGTCGAGAAGACTCACTGACGTAAATTTCATTATCTCGGCGTTATTCATTCATTTGCTATCGTATTTCATACAATTAGACATTTACGAGTCTGTGACCTTGACCTTTGATCTGTTGACCTTGATCTTGTTTCATGCCTATCTTCTCATGGTGATCTATTATTGGTGTAACTTTGAAGCTTGTATGTCTTTTTAGACAGTTTAAGTGTTAACAAAAAATCGTGGAAGAAAAAAATAATAAGAACGAGAAGACTCACTGAAGTAAATGTATTGTTCCCGGCGTCATTTCTTCACTTGTTATCAAATTTAATAAAATTTGATGTTTTTTATGTCTGTGACCTTGACCCTTGACCTGATGACTTTGAAAAAATGTTTACAGTTCTAGAGAATGTCAAGGAGAAAAACTGACTGAAGATTCATGTTCCTAGCTTCAGTCTTTAACTAGATATTTAATTTCAAAAAAGTTTACATTTTGACCTCTGTGACCAAGGTTTCATGCACATCTTCTCATTGTGATATATTATTAGTTTAAGGTTGAGTCTGTAACTCTAATTGTTTTTTAAGTGTTCACAAAAAATGCATGGGAGAAAAGGAATTAGACCGAGAAGACCAACTAACATAAATGTCATGTTCCCGGCGTCATTCCTGCACTAGTTATCGAACCTCAGAGAATTTGACGTTGCTGTGTCTGTGATCTTGACCTTTGTCCCGATGACCTTAAAAATGTATACAGTTGTGTATAATGTCAAGGAAACTCACTGACGTAAATTTCATGTTTCCAGCGTCATTCCATCACTTGTTATCGAATTTCAGAAAGTTTTCGTGTCTCTGACCTTGACCTGATGACTTTATAAAAGGATACAATTGTAGAGAATGCTAACGTAAGTTTAATGTTCCTGACTTTAGTCTTTATTTTTCATAAAATTTAATGTTTTACCTCTGTGACCTAGACTTTTGACACATGACGTTGACCAAGTTTCATGCACATCATATTTTGTTTACAACATTCTAGTAACTCAATCAGTTTTGAGTTGAAAGTTATTTGTATCAATCTGTAACCTATGTCATATGAAGCGCTCGTTTTTGTGTATATATTTCTTTTCATTCGCAAACTTTGTAGATATTGACTTAATAATTACGGAAACCAAATTGGAAGTACTTTTGATCGCTGATTTAAAAATGTACAAATTGTTGGGCCCTACTGGATCTTAGACCCTTTTCCATCGCAAACCTGATGCTTCTTCACATGGGGATAATTCCCGGCAAATTTGTTTACATGTGGCCCACTGATAGCTAGCTTTTATTTGTATTTTTATACAATGTCAGTCAGATATCAGTTAAAAAGTCATTTGTATAAACCCTTATCATATGTCATTTGAAGACCATCTAGTGCCTTGTAAATAAACAAATGTTATTTTCCTGTGGAGACTTTGTACATATAAACTTAAAAATCACGCACACGAAATTTGAAATAAAAGTTAACTACGGGCGACGTAAGACGAACGACGACTGACAAAAGACGACTGACAAAAGACGGTAAAATGATAAGATACCTGTCATGCAGACAGCTGTAGCTCCTAGTGCTTTTGCACACATCATTGAACACAAACCAATTGGACCTGCGCCAGTTACAAGTACACGGTGTCCTAAGGTTATGCCAGCTCTCTGACAAGCGTGAAGTCCAACAGATAAAGGTTCGACACAAGCTCCTTCTTCAAAACTGACGTTATCCGGAAGTCTGCAATAATTAACACCCTTTTCCATTACTCTGGACAAGTGTATTGCAACAATTAAGAATAAAGTTGTGTTTTCCAAGAAAATCACTACTTTAAATACAAATAAATTCATTTAAAATATCAAATGACATTTCTATGATTTAAAACAACAATGAAAGAAAACACGACTTTCGCTGGTTATTCAACATTTCTTCAGCAGCATCTCGCTTTTATATATGCACAGTCGACCCCGGGTGTATTGATTTCGAAGTGGTGCATTTTTTATTTGTGTGTGTGTACTGTACATTGTCATGGTTTTTCATCTACCAAATAAAACTCGCCTCCAACATAAAAATACTATCCAAACAAATTATGTAAATATTTAACTAACTCGATAATAATTGTATCATACAATTTCATTTGGCAAGCCATTCCATGTGTTACTTGCCGTATCTAATCGCAGTCTAATGTTAAATCAGTTAATATCTTTATAGGTGACAGAAAATGGAATTGAAATAGTCCATAACCGTCAGTTTGATTATACACGAGACCTGAAACATTCCTGTTACCATTTATACAGCTAAACAAACCAAGTACAGATTGAAAGTGGATGCAACAACCTATTTTGAAGAAATACGGATTTTGATTTTCTTTTCAAACTGTGTTAAATTTGGCACAGAATGACGCATTTAAAAAAAATCAAACCCCGATAAATTTTGGACAGGGTCAACGAATAGCAATGTTGCGGATTATCATTCTAGATATTTGGTGTTCGTATCACGTGACTGTCGCTTTTCTTAAAGGGAAACTCGATCTTGAAACTCAAATTACTAGAAAGCAGAGAATCACTTAGAAGCGTAATTAAAGGGAAGATAATAACTTTATATAAGCTTTTTACAAAGCACATTATCTTTTAAAACAAACTTAACAACCTAGCTGAGCGTAAACCACCGGTTATGGGCCTTCCAACTACGTTGATTACATTTCTATTAGAGAAATTGAATATTCACTTGAATGTGAAATCCGCTGCGTGGACAAAATATCTGGCTAAAGCACCATCATCAGGGGGCGTGGCTAGGAAATACACTTCAGGACACATATTGTATCGCCCAGATTTGCAAAATTCACAGGTCCTGCATGTAATGTGCGGATCTACCGCAACACGGTCACCTGAAACAGAATATCAATCTATTATTATAAACATGACATCAAAGTTATAGTTTTGCAAAAGAAAAGAGCCAAAAACAAACACTCGAGACGAATGGGGATAATCCCGAAAAAGACAGGGGTATTATGCAAGACCAGATACTAACCCCAAGCGTCTTAGAGTTACCATTGTTAATAGACGACTAGAGTGATATTCAAACGGAATATCAAATATCTAGATTCAAGCAAACTTTGATTCAATTTTGATTTTTAATTCTGAATGGTGTTTTACGCCACAATCAACAATTTATCAGTTAGGCGGTCAGTTTTTAAGGTGGAGGGGAGAACCAGGTTACAATGTACCCGGGAAGAGATCACCAGCCTCCCACAAGTAAACTGGCAAATGATACTTCTTATATCACCAGCCTCCCACAAGTAAACTGGCAAATGATACTTCTTATATCACCAGCCTCCCACAAGTAAACTGGCAAATGATACTTCTTATATCACCAGCCTCCCACAAGTAAACTGGCAAATGATACTTCTTATATCACCAGCCTCCCACAAGTAAACTGGCAAATGATACTTCTTATATCACCAGCCTCCCACAAGTAAACTGGCAAATGATACTTCTTATATCACCAGCCTCCCACAAGTAAACTGGCAAATGATACTTCTTATATCACCAGCCTCCCACAAGTAAACTGGCAAATGATACTTCTTATATCACCAGCCTCCCACAAGTAAACTGGCAAATGATACTTCTTATATCACCAGCCTCCCACAAGTAAACTGGCAAATGATACTTCTTATATCACCAGCCTCCCACAAGTAAACTGGCAAATGATACTTCTTATATCACCAGCCTCCCACAAGTAAACTGGCAAATGATACTTCTTATATCACCAGCCTCCCACAAGTAAACTGGCAAATGATACTTCTTATATCACCAGCCTCCCACAAGTAAACTGGCAAATGATACTTCTTATATCACCAGCCTCCCACAAGTAAACTGGCTGGCAAATGATACTTCTTATATCACCAGCCTCCCACAAGTAAACTGGCAAATGATACTTCTTATATCACCAGCCTCCCACAAGTAAACTGGCAAATGATACTTCTTATATCACCAGCCTCCCACAAGTAAACTGGCAAATGATACTTCTTATATCACCAGCCTCCCACAAGTAAACTGGCAAATGATACTTCTTATATCACCAGCCTCCCACAAGTAAACTGGCAAATGATACTTTCTTATATCACCAGCCTTCCACAAGTAAACTGGCAAATGATACTTCTTATATCACCAGCCTCCCACAAGTAAACTGGCAAATGATACTTCTTATATCACCAGCCTCCCACAAGTAAACTGGCAAATGATACTTCTTATATCACCAGCCTCCCACAAGTAAACTGGCAAATGATACTTCTTATATCACCAGCCTCTCACAAGTAAACTGGCAAATGATACTTCTTATATCACCAGCCTCTCACAAGTAAACTGGCAAATATGCTCGCAAAAATCAGCTTAGGTTCCAGCGGGGTCCGTATCCGCGCTATACATTTATGTAAATATTGATAAACCTAAAATGCACAATTAGTGAAATGAACAAATAAAAAGTATGGTAAATAATTAAAATGTTGATAACGATTCAAGTAAAACATGATATAAACATGATATACCTATTTTAAGGGTTTTAACACCTGGTCCAACTTTGCTTATAATTCCACTGCATTCATGTCCTAATAAGATAGGTTTATTTACGATAAAATGACCTATGCAGCCATCTTTCCAGTACTTTACATCTGAACCACATATTCCAACCTCACAAACAGCTATCAAAACCTCTGAAGAAAATAAACAAAACGCATTATTTAAATTTACTTCCCACAGGCTACGATTTAAAAACAGTTCACAAGAGGTTTCCAGTTATATGGATACGTCACTTTACACACACACACACACACACACATATATATATATATATATATAAATATAAATATATAAAACCGATCTCTCGCCGCTCCCTTTTTCTGATATGGGTTCATTTCTTAGATGTGTAATGTTTTATGTCTGACCAGAGCCGGCCTGGCTCAGTCGGCAGCGCGCTCGACTCGTGAGGTCGTGAGTTCGAGTCCCATCGGCGGCAGGTTGGTTTCCTGTCTTTCGGATGAGACAGTAAAAATTGGAGGTTACGTGTCACAATAGGTGTCGGCACGTTAAAACACTCAATGGCCATAAGTGCCGAGCATAGGCCAAAATTTGTAGCCCTTCACCGGCATTTGGTGACGTCTCCATGTGAGTGAAATATTCTTGAGTGGGACAAACAAACATATGTTTAACCAATGAAAATGTGACTTACAAATGAAGGGCAAAGAGACATTTTTATTTTATTTTCAAACTTATCCAAGGTCATGAAAACAATTTTAACTTTTAGATTTACTCTCAGCGTAATCAGGTTATTTATTTCATAGGCGTCGGAGCCGGGGGGCTAGGGGGGCTAGCCCCCCACTTTTTTTGCAAAGATAGGCATAGGTGTTGAAAATTGGGGCTTAGCCCCCACACGTTTCTGGCGTGTGTGTGTTTTAAGTTGGTTTAGCCCCCCCACCCACTTCTGGCGTGTGTGTGTTTTAAGTTGGTTTAGCCCCCCCACTTTCAATTTGCTTCCGACGCCTATGTATTTAATTTTAAAAATGTTAACATCTCTTTGCCATTTGATCAATAGTCGAAAATGACACACCTAGGAGATCAACTGCACGTGACCTCGTTATGATCGGATCGCGTTAGATTGTATACGCGACATAAAAAAGATGGGCTATTAGATATTACAATCAAATTGAATGTCCTCCAAAGGGAAGTATCAGTTTGCAAAAAAAAAAACCCAGAAAAACACTCAAAATTCACAAATTGTCGACCACTTGGCCTTTATCAAGTGAAGGACGACAATATGTATATCAGTTACATAGTATTAAGTCTGCACAATACAAAGCTCCAGTGCAAATCATTAGAGATTAGTTTCTTATGAATCTGAAGTGCGCAGTAAGGGTTCTTTAATGCTCTATTTGTTGTGACACGGGACTTCTAAACGTCATCCAAAAACCCATAACAGTATGGGATTACCCACCGTTCCGAAGGCCTCCTTTTTCCTGAGTTGAAATACCTTCCACTTACCGTCGTATTTTTTCTCACTTATTATGTTTTTACCTCAGTGTCGCATCCTCATTTTTAGCGATATTCTTTGCTCCTCCACCCCTCGCTCATTTTTAGTGTAAGAACAAAAGCGTGATAACGTGTTTTCATGATACTTTATTCGTGCGGTGTGTGGTTGCGAGATAGCGTCATACAGTGATGGCGTGCCTATTAGTGAGATGGTGTGTTAGTACGAAAGCACGTTTGCACGAACGTGTGTTTACTAGCGCGATAGTATGGTGTCCTGATTGGTCTGTGTAAAAGCGCGAAGGCGCGTTTGTAAAACACTTAAAAAACGCGATATCGCGCAAATTTTCACTCCAATATGCTGCTGCAAATTTGTAACATTTAAACAAGGGCTCCGCAAATCGGTCATCCCCTCGCAATCTTGGCTAAAGTTGACCTTGGCCTTTGACCCTGTGACTCAAAATCAAAAGGGTTCCTAGCGATAACGTGTTAGCGCGACCTTAATGGTGTTTTAAATATGGGTCTTCGGAGAATCGGAACTTCGGAGTAACGGACCTTCGGAGTATCGGCCTTCGGAGTATCAGACCTTCGGACTAACAAGACTTCGGGCTACCGGGCTGTAACCATCCTTCTTATACCTAGCGCTTGTTGAAGGATCAATCATTACCTATTAAAGTCTTATCATAACCCGCTTACGTGAGTAGAACCTGTGTCATATGATATTGAGACCCCGCGATAGATTGAACCCCGGGGGATAGGGTAATGACCCCCATTGAGATGTTTTCTGTAAAAATGACTCTATATAGCCTAATATTATATATATTCTCATTTACACTCAATATTTTTGTCGAATTTCTTCTCCCTTGTGAAAATTTTCAAATGTTGGCAAGTATGAATTATAATACATATAAAGCGATATTTTTACAGAAAACATTGCACAGGGAATGGTTCATTTTATTCAGACCTGGCAATTGTGTAATGGCTATGAAATATTGACTTCTCATGAATGAAAATTTATAGCATTTTTACAGAAAACATTTCACGTGATGGGGTGTTAATTCTATTGCAGTTGCGATATATTGACCCTCACCTCCAGTATTCACATATTTAGATATGGTGATTGTACCACGGCCATGGAATATGGATCTCCAATGAGAATAAATATGAAGAGACAGTTTTATAGAAAACACTGTAGAGGTCCAACAACAACAAAAAAACAAACAAAAAAAACAAACAAACAAACCCCCCCCCCCCAAAAAAAAAAAAAAGCCTTCGCTCACTGTCAATGTAAATAATGAATAGTCTCACCTCCGGGTCCAGGTTCTGGAATAGGGCGTTCCTCCTGGAATGAATTAATAAGATGTATTGCGGAAAGTAATAATGTAAACATAGAATTTAAAAAGTATTCTTAATGTGTGTATTCAGTTAAAACAATCCTTGTTGAATAACAATCGATTCTTCATTGCATATAATTTTTCATACAATAGTATGGAACACAATTAAGGCATCGGTCCAAAAATGTCTCAATGTGTAATTAGAAACATTAAAAAGTAACCAGCACTTTCTAATGTGCGAGAATTGTCTGACTTTTAATGAAGGACCGATAATTTCTGTTCACTAAGGTGCATGTGACCGTGACCGTACATCCCATATCCTTGGTACTTTGCCACAATGATCCTTATGTAAGTCCTTATTGGTTCATGAGAATATTATTTTTTAAAAACAAAATTGAACCAATTTGTGGTCATATTGGAGCATATAAGGATCTAAGCCCCTTTCGTTCGCAAACCTTATGCGCCTTTACAAGTTAAGCTGGTCCATTGGTTCTTGAAAAGTAGATGGACATGTCGAAAAGTTAACAACGCATGATGAACGGTGCACAATGGCTTAATAGATACATAAAATACATTGTGCTGTCCCAAAGCATGGTACTTGAGGTGTCATAAACAATCGTTGGAACATTTGCTTTGCACCCTATCGTTTGGAAAACTATAATTTCGGTATTATATTTATATCATTTTTAACTGATATGTCTAGGTTTCTCAAATAAAGTATAAATATACATGTAATTTATTACACTTTTAATAAGTTTCTCGCGGAAACTCAGATTTATAATAGTTGGCTGACAAAATCTTCATCAGCTGTATGGCAATATCAGTATCGCCCATAAAACAAAAATGAAATGGTTTATGCTAGTAAATCCCTGCCTCCTGGGAATAAGACAATGGATATTCAAGAATAGAAGGGATTTATAAAGCTAAATACATCGCTGTGAATTGAAGATTGAAAATGATAAGAATTAATCGAGTACTCGTCTGAGGGTCTGATTATCAAATACCTAAATCAGTGATCAGTATTTACAAATCATGCAATGATAAATAAAATGACAATGCCAATGACTGTCGTTGTCATTATCATAGGTCAATCCATGTTTAAGTTCACAAAGGCAAAATTACAATAGGTCCATTCTAGCGCCATAAATACTGTAAAACAATAGCGAGAATCATAAAAGAAGAAATTGTATTGTTTTACAAAAAAAAAAACCAAAAAAAAAAACGCGTTTTAAATATATTTCATTATTTTCATATAAAGAATTATATCGCGCTCACAAAATGGCATACACATCTCAATCAAAATATATATCTCATAATTGTTCATCAGAATCAGTTAAATTAGGAGTATAAAAGCGATTCGCTACTGAACCTTTTGATACTGAAAATCAAACAAACAATGATTTTATTTTGCAAATATTTAAAAACCTAGAATAGCAAACATTTAGATTTTCAAAAACCATGTTATCAATGTTTAGAAGTTTAAGAAGGCGTAGTAAACACGAGGCTCATTGACATGTCGCATGAATGAATGACACATTTGGGAATGAACCTACTGAAATCATATACAGAAAAACTATCGGACAAATTTCCGATTTTTACGATTCATGTTTAACATGAAGCAAACGGTGTATGTTTATATTGTCATTCCACAGCACTGGTGCGAGGTTTTTGTCTGACATCTTTTCGTATACCTATGAAGAGAAATTTATACAGTCTCTGCTCTCAACAGTAAGAATGTCGGTTCAATTGTACATATATAAATAATCCAGAATTTCAGAATTACCTTGGCAAAATGTATCATCCTGATATCACCGAGACAACATCAACTAGACAACAGAGAGAAGCACATCTTCTTCTCACCTCGATTTGCCCCTGTCGATTGTTAAGGGCGATCAACTTCACACCTCCCTTTATGACATACGTGACGATTTCAATTTCCATATCACGAACTGGAGTAGAGTAGTACCATCCCGTATTCTCCTGCCTATAACGTTTTCATTTCACAAGTTAAGCATTATGCTAGATGCCAGGCATTATCCGCGTATGAATGTTTTAATCTGAGAGCCAAATCACTCACCAATACAACACTAACAAAGGGATACGCTGATAAATGCTTGGCATCATCCCTAAGGAAGTTTTATGGTCGATACGGGGATGTTGTTTAACAATATGAATTCCCTCTCTCGAGAATTTTAGAGAATATTCTGGAGCACGACCATATACAGTGACCCCCTTTTGTCAATCAGATCTAAAACTAATGATGACCTTTTCACTGACCTTGACCTTTTCACCAAACTCGAGAGGTTTCCATGGATCATTTGCAATTGGTGAATCATGCTAACAGGGGACGCCGACCCCTTCTAGACACCTTTGGGATTCACATTTGTTTTTCATGTTGAGACCGTTATTATATCCTATTTGTTGTTTTTCTAATGAAATTAGAATCTCGAATATCCAATGGTATTTCATCCCAGTCTTTCGTTCATTTTAGGAAACAACAATTTAATTCATGACATCATTTCCGACATGGGGTATTTTGAATTCTTGCTAAGGCAATTTCATTGACAATATCTTGCCGCCGAAAAGATGTCGAATAATTTATTGATAATTTCTGTTTTTTGGAATGAGCACATGTAACATGCACCCTGAATCTGTGATATATCTTCTTATAGATACATTGTACTTACAAGTCTCAGGTCTCCCTTTTTGTGTAACACTGCTGAAAGATTCCTGTCTGACATTTTTACAGAAAAACCTGAAATTCAAGTACTTTGAAAGTTAGAAAATTATTTCTAAGAAAGAATTTAAGTGCCAAATTATCAATAAAGGTTATACATTAACGTCAAGAATTGACGACTGACCAGGATATCTGTTTTTGTTAAATAGATATATTTCTAAACAGAATACAAAATATTCGATAAATAATAGGAATACTTTATAGAGAACTAAAAAAAAAAATCAAAAAAAAAATCTCAAAATAACTTCATAGTAATCCGTCATAGCAATATATGAATACACTGTGTCTTTTTAACTTTAATATGTCTTTCATAGCGTTATCGGAATACTGTTAATACTAAGTACTGGCATCTAAGTTTCATTATCAATATTTAGAAGCGTTCAATAGAAGTGACATATTACTCATAGTTAAAATCTTTAGAGTCCTGAATTTGTTAAGATAATTATATATGACAATTGCTACATGCTTTACCACAATTAACTTAATAACAATTGATATACCTCATTTCATATTTTATTGTTTTATTGTACGCCAAAAGAGAAATGTAGATGAGCTACCTGATTGAAGATAGTTAACAGATGTTAAAATCGGTGACCACGATTGGTTTCGAGCGAGAAACCCGATCATAAACTCCGTCGGAATTAGCTTCAAATTTTCATGTAATTAAAGGAAAAGAAAAGCAGCCGTGAACTTTTAATCGACTCTGAAGGAATTTATAACAATCAAATTGAAAATATCACATCGTTATTTGATATTTTTATTCAAGGAGGATTTTCCTTGGGGATCATTACTTTATTGATAAGTAGGACTTTCGTTAAAAAGACATATTTGTGTTATAACCAGTACAATTCAATTGATTCAAAATAGTAAATATTCGCAGACATGCGTGTTTGAACTATAATAGATTTAAGTATATGTTCGTTAAGTGATAAACTGTATTTACGGTGCATGAAATTACACATAGCATGAACTATAGTATTGTTTTACATTTATATATAATCCAGGTCAGGATTTGTGATACTTATGGTCATTTATGTTAAATTAACTTAAATTCATTTTTGCTATAATTCAAGTAATACTTACGTGAAAATGAGTTTACACCGATTGAAAATCAATTGTAATAAATACAAATAATGAAATTTTAGATCCAGAACTGTTTTAAACAAATAGACATTCAGAAACCAAACTAATGTGGACATTTATATAAGAATATGATGAATGAAAACATTATGTAACACTATGTCATGAATTGATTATGATTTGATGATACATGATGAAATGTGCCAAAACATGTGTTTCATTAATTTAAATGCTTGAATACATCCAAGTCACACTAATGGGGCAATTTAAAATTCAATGAATTTTGATAAAGTATTTATAGAAAAGAACGAAATCTTTACAGTCAGTAAAAATTTCGGGTTGATACGACGAATGGAACACTAAAAGGTTCGGTAGGACAATAGTTTTAGAACACTTTAACGTATGAATAAATATAAACAAACAAGTTACCAACACATTTTAATCAAATTAAATGATAAGGGTTAAAAATGAATAGAGAGATTTTTGGATTTTTTTATTTTTGGATATTTTTTCAGCTACAAGGTTAAATAGGTCATTATCTGTCACAGTCATTCTTGGTAAACAAGTTTTGACATTTTCGATTGCAATATTAAATAATATGATGTACTAAAACTGCACTATTTAAGATCGTGTAAAAAGGTGATAGAAGGTGAAACTTTGACAGATTTTAATATGTACGGCACCCGTATTTCTTCGGTTTTCTTTCGGTCACAAAGTGGGAGAAGTTTTTAGAATTCCGATGTTCTACGTTGTTTGGAATTGACATTCATATATAAGCATCAGGATTTTAGGCCCTCAAAGAGAGAGAGAGAGAGAGAGAGAGAGAGAGAGAGAGAGAGAGAGAGAGAGAGAGAGAGAGAGAGAGAGAGAGAGAGAGCCATTTTGAAACAAGCTATTGTCGCCTGTATGTTTTATTGATGTCGCACTTGACGTAAAATAAAATTGATTCCTTGTGGGATACACTATTAAGTATTAATAAAAGTAATTTGAAGTAGTAGAGATCATTTGATGTAACCACCTGAGGAAAAGTCAAGTTTGATTAAAGTTAGTCCACTAGTTCTTTTTAAAAAGTCGAAAATGTCTCAAATTTAACAAAAATTCGTATACTTTCTATTTACTTAGGTGTCGTGATATTGACCTTTGACCCCATGACCTTGACATTTTGTCAAAATGATCTTTTGATAATTTCTAACAACTTTCGCATTTATCTTTGTATACAAAAAGGCAATCAGTTCTGAGTTCTTAAGCTTTTGTATACAACTGTATCCTATATTATCCAAACGCCCCCTAATGGACCGTTTATCGACATATTTCTTTTTCATTCGCAAACTTTATAGATACTGACTGTACAATCATGCATAAAAAATTTGAAGTCATCTGATCATTGGTTCATGATAAGAAGATTTCTAAAGATGTTCCATGTTTTTGGTCCTTTTTGTCCCTTTGGGGCCCCTATGGGGTCTAGCCCCTTTTTTATTCGCAAACTTTATGCGGCTTCACATGGGGATTCTATATGCCAAGTTTGTTTAAACTGGCACACTGGTTCTTGAGAAGAAGTGTGTAAATGTTAACGAAGCACGACAGACGAAGCACTATGGCAGACAAAAGATGACCGCAATTAACTGGAGAAAAAGTAGGTTTAACTGACATAAAAATAATAATCACTGGAAACTTTAACGCGATTTTGTAAATCCAAATGCACAAACGTATCATCTTCAGAACATTATAACTAGCTATAGCGTGTCAAAAATTATTTATCAACCCACACACTAAACGGTAAATTTTCATCCCTATTAGACACCATCCTTCTTATTGAAAACTAAATAATAAATGATAATTCTTGAAAGGGCGATTGTTATATGGGTCAGTATATTATATATCAATGTCTAATCGTTGGTCTCTGCATCACCAAAATAGTGAATCATTCAAACGTAATACTCGCTTTTTAAACACGAAGATACGATGTTGACTCGACTGGCGTACTTGACGAACAAGGTGTGAACAAATGTGCTTCTAAAACCAACGACTTAATTCTAGCGTGTGTTAATGCGAATATGCGAAATAAAATAGAGACAGACGGACAGATCCTCCCTGGCTTAACAACTCAACACGACGACCAATACGAAAAAGAAGAAGACTGTACGAACTAGCGAACAAAATAATTAAACCCGACGACTGAACACAATACAAGACGACAAGAAATGTGTTAACTATGGTCGTAAGTCTAGAAAAGACTATTATTGCAAAATCTCAAATTACTTAACTGACTATGACTGATCTCCTCCTCCTCAGGAATACACTCCTCCTCTGGAATGCACTCCTCCTCTGGAATATATTCCTCATTCTCAAGAAACGAGTAGGAGTCGAAAAACAATTAGGAGCTTTTCAATTTTCTACATCCCTTTACAATGATCGTCGCAGGACGAACAATGTCGGGGAAATGTACTTGGATCAAAGAATCACTAATTCACAATGACCAGCTCATACATCCTGTACCTGAAAAAATCTTGTGGATTTATCAGCGATTGCAACCCCTCTATGATGAATAGTAGTACTGGATCCCAAGAATAACATTTATCCAAGGAATTACGGAAGACATTAAATCAGATGCAGTAATCAACGCCAATGTAAGGACTCTTTTGATAATTCACGACTTGATGGATGGAACTCAGGACAAGGAAATTTGTTTACATAGGGTGCTCACCATCGCAATTTGTGTGAGATATGTATTATGCAGAATTTGTTTAACAATGGAAAGGAGAATCGAACCATGTGTTTAAAAACTCAATATATAGTTCTGTTTAAAAACATCTAGAGATCGGCAACATATTGGAGTTCTTGCTCGACAATTGTACCCAGGAAATGCTAAGACGGTTCTAGAAGCTTATGAAAAAGCAGTGTCAGTTCCATACGGAGCACTGGTCTTGGATTTAAACCAAACGACTCCATAATCAAGACAATTTCAGACGGAAATATTCATACCCTATAAAAGATTGATACAGATATGAGTAAACCAATTTCCCGCATTCTTAATGAACATAAAAATAGTTCGATCAGGTATTGGAGGCTGATGAAAGTAATTATGACGAAGAGTCCAAGGAAGAGTCTGAAGATGAAGAATAATCCGATGACTCACACAAATCATACTTTGTTTAGTGACAAATACTACTTCAATCAATTATGCATTTGATTAATACAGTTAAGATAAACTTTGAACAAGTAATTAAACATTTTTATTTTGTGTTCATGTATTTATATACGTGTAATTAACATATTTTTACAAATTGTATTTTCGCACACGAATGACTTATTTACAATAAAATTGAAGATTAAGCAATAATGTTCTTATTTTCTTTATTATTGAACACTAATATTTACAAACCGCATTGTTTCACACAGAGGTATACGTCTACCAAGGTAAAATGTTCAGTCAAAAACCAAAACAATACGGTCTACTTTCTATAAATAGGTTGTAAAGATAAAACATATTGCCTGGCACGGACTACAATCAGCACACTTATGTTCTACTTTCCTCTCAAATGCAAAGCAAAGTTTATCTTTACAGATATTTTGATAATTCACTGCTTGTATTGCATGTCGATTTGTTGCGAAATCCTAATTAAAAACACTCGATTAATGTAAACATGATCGTCGAGTCAGAAAGTCCACTGTTACTATTAATAACACATTACAAGTCTTAACATGTACGTATTGATAAGGTTTCAAATTGTTCGAGAATATCGCTCACGGAATAGATCGGTTTTGCACAACAGATTGAAAAACCTTGTGTGAATCTCACAAGTAATTTGATATTTAGCATTCCTTATATAAAAATAAGATTTCAATATAATTTATTGTGAATGGTAATCCAGGTAGAGGACATGAAAATTAACCTTTTTGCTGTGAGATGTTCATTGTTACAATTGATAATACAAACATAGAAATCATTCACGCAGTCAAGACAACTACATTAAATAGATCAGTCTTCAAAAGTTCTAAAATAGAATGGTATTACTACCCTGTATATAGATAGATTTAGGTACCGTGTACGCCCTGATATAAATGTATATATACTTTATCATGATGAATGTAACACGTCCAGACTTGTTGCTTATTTAACTGTATTGATAACTTCTAGAATGTTCGATACATACAGGTAAATATCAGGTGATCGTTGACCTACTTTTAGTCTGATATATAGTCTATATAGTCTTATATTTCCTATAAGGGGACAAGCGGCGCAGAACTCTCCTTTCTCATTTATCATCTGGAAGCTCTTAGGACTTGTGAGTTTAAAACAAATCCTGGAGCATAAATCAGACCCCTATCATAAAGTTTGTCGCTTGCAAATTCGAAATTGTACCGTCTGGGAGCAAAAGCATGAAACCCTAGCAACTATTTACATAATTCAGTACTTTGATTGTTATTGCTATTATCTATTTAGTACATGTTAACTTCTTAGGTTTGATTTGTTAAATACATGCTGTCTATTCAGCGTCGTATTCATCTGTTCTTGACAACAGATGAGTATACCTGACGACGGCACTATACCTAAGCCATCATATTTCCCGCGGGACTATGCATCTATACACTGCTAAAAGAGTTTTTCCCGTTTCTTAGATGGCATTTACTTGACAACAAACATTGCGCCGAGTGCAGCAGACGTTCAGCCAGTGCTGGAGCGATCACACGTCATGCCATCCAGGTTTGGTAATGTTAACTTTAACAATCAGCAGCAGAATATCAAAACCAAACAATTTGCTATCACAATTATGGAAGATTTCTTGAAAAAAGAGACATTAATAAGGGATTTGGAATGCTCAGTGGGCTATTCAAGAACGGGACGAAATTTTGTGTGATTTCTACCTAAATGTTAGAAGCAAGGATAGTGAAATTTACTCAAAGAGGACTGCGGCGGTTTTTAAGTTTTTAAAGGAAATTCCTTATAATAGAGATTTTCATATAATGCGGGTCAGCGTTTTTACAAAGCGAATGCACGATTCAAAACATGTTAAAGCACGTTTGATCGGTAGGTAAAGGCATTTTTCAACAGCCAATTCACCCTGGTGACTTAACAATTTTGTATCATCATTAAACAAAATGATGTTTGAAATTATCTTTTTTCTGCAGAAGAGAAAGGGAGAATCTACGGGATTTTAAGGTAAATGAATTTGAACATAAAACAGATCCCGAAGGAAGGGAGTATATATTAAAAACTGTTTCAGAGAAAACAAAAACAAGCAATATCACTAACATCAAGTCATTAAAACGTCTGTTGTTGTAGGCAATATCCATTGTGTTGAAAATGATTTATTTTTTCATTCAGAAATAGATGACTTATCACCTGATTTTCCTTGATATAGAGGATTCAGACTTGTGTAATGTATTTCAAGAAATTAAAACAAACACTAGTCTGTTTGCAATACAACCCGTAGTAATGTTAAATACAGAAAAATTATGTTAAAGCTATTTCAGTTTTAATAATTGTGTAGTGGCCATTAACAATGTCAACAATGAAAACTGAACTTTGAAGGATAATTTGTACACTGTACATATATGTGCAATCACACTGAGGCATGATTAAATCATTGTTTTGTATATTTTTTTTCAGATTGGAAGCAAAGCTATTGCACGTTATGTACTAAATCTATTATGGCCCTTCCGCAGGAAACCGTTCTCCTACAGTGTTGTCTGGAGTGGTATAGTCATAGTGAAGGGTCATAATAGAATATTAATTTAGGTAAATTACCTGTCTTATATGAAGTTCTTTTCAATAATCTATTAGCTCTTAAAATCAAATTACATGTGAAATAATCATTCGTATGCAACCGATTAATTCGACCTTACTATTTGTATATGCATAAGCAAACCTGACCTTAATGTCACAGAAGACAGAAGACATTGACAGATCAGAATCTTTATGTAAGTGTATAATGTATTATGTAAGTTTATAAGTTAGTCCAATCATCAATCTTTTTTCTTTTATATTAAGATATCCATCAGGGATGTGTCATGGTCCGTCTCATATAATCATAAGCTGAACAATTTGATTGGATATATATATATATATATATATATATATATATATATATATATATATATATATATATATATATATATATATATATATATATATAAATAATATATATATATGTATATATAGCAACTGAATCTACTTCAATCATAGTTCAAAATACCAAGACAAATTACAACAACGGAATATATAACCTTACGCAAACGTCAATGTACAAAGTCACAAATACAGTACATTCCTTCTTTGTCAATCTCTTAAGTGAATATTGTCGTTTCAGATTCATAGTAATGATGTCGATTTTACAAACCTTAATCTTGCTCTGTGAATAAATGTCCGTGTCCGTCAACACAAAACGGCACATCTGATGAAAACCTGTAAATTATGTGTGCTAGAGCACTTAAAATTGTGTTATCTTCCGTCTTCCTCGATAAATTGGCTTGACCCAGTTCTCGATATCTATACCTAACAATAAGATAAACAAAGGGTTTATGGTCAGGTTCTAGGCGAACGTCTTATAATTATAAAAAAGGCAATACAAGTAATGCTGGGTCATTTTCAATAATACGGACAGTGTATAATTTCACTTGTTTACTAGTAGATCTATAATTATTAGGTAATATTTACATTTCCCCTAGCGATCTCCCATTGGCTCAGTATTAATGTAGACGGCGTTAAATCAGCTATATAATAGAAGCTGGTGACATCACACCAAGTTGATATAGTAATAGGCCAACAGATAGATCATACATGATGTAAACAAACAATATTGCCGCATTTCCTCGGTTTGTGAGAGACGTAAAAGCGTCAAAATAGATAAAAGTTTTAGGTTCTAATCATAACATTTCTTAATTTCTTTTTATTTTGCATATGAAGCCAAATTCTACCTTCAACTCTACTGTTCCATCAAAATGAGACCGTTCACGTTAAAGGCGGGGTATATGGTTCTCATTATTTTGTTTGTCAATATCAAAGAATGATATGTAAATATAACGAATGAACGATTATCAGAGTGCATTTTAACAACATTCCACCGAAAACGAGAGCAGAATTCTAATCCGTCACATGCAATATTATCATCAATACACGTTTTTACTCATTTTAAAAAAGCTTTATCCGAGTCTATTTCAAACACGGAAACTTTAATTTCATAATATCGTCGAAAATGGTTACTGTGTAAAATCATTTTCTAAACAATTTTAAAGTTACAAAGTTGTTGTATTACAAATTTTCAATAAGTGATATTGTAATAAATCAGTTTAACGAGTTAAATTGTTAAATTATATTAACACTCTCGTGCTGCGCACTCGTGTAAAATGTATTCTTCAGCCTAACACGATGTCATAAATCGGTTCTTCATCAAACATTGGCAACATACATAGATACATACGTGAACCTATACTCATTGGAACGCACATATTTCAAATGTACATGTAGGCATGTACTTATATATAATATAGGAACTTATACCCGTATTTACGTACATATACACGTATGTACATACGTATAAAAGTAGGTACGTACGTATACGCGAACGTTCGTACGTATACACGTATGCATATGTTGGCAAGTTCTTTTTCACAAACTAGGTTTGCGCACACGCACACACACACGCGCACGCGCGCGTCAAATATATGGTCCCAAAATTTCAGTTTATCCCTTGTGTCTCTTCCTGTGGGTCTAGGGCATATGTGGCATAGTGCATCTAAGAGGTCATACCCAACTCTACCTCCCATACCTTAAAAATTGGGAGTCCCAATAAGCCCAGCAGTCAATAACAAATTTGGTCTCGAAATGTCAGTTTTATCTCCTAGGTCCATTTCCTGAGATTCTAGGTCATGGCATAGTGTATGGGAGAGATCATGCCAACCCCTATCCAACATACTTTGGGTGACGCTTAGAAACTTTCAATAAGCCCAGCAGTCAATAAGAAATATGATACCAAAATGTCAGTTTTAGCCCATGTGTCCTCTTCCTGAGGGTCGAGGCATATGTGGCATAGTCCATGTGAAAGATCATTCCCACGTCTACCTCCCATACCTTGGGCGTAATTCAGAAATACCCAATAAGCACAGCAGTCATTAATAAATTTGATCCCGAAATGTCAGTTTTATCCCCTATGTCCCCTTCCTGAAGGTCTAGGGCATATGTGGCATATTTGCATCTAAGAGGTAATGCCCACCTCTACCTCCCATACTATTGTCATCGCTCAGAAACTCCCGATAAACCCATCAATCAATAACAAATTTGGTCCCGAAATGTCAGTTTTATCCCATTTGTCCCCTCCCTGAGGCTCAAGGGCATATGTGGCATAATGCATCTGAGAGGTCATATCCAACTCTACCTCCCATACCTGAAAAAATTGGGAGTCGCCAGAAACCTCTACCTCCCACACCTTGGGTGTCGTTCAGAAACTGCAAGTAAGACCAGCAGTCATTAACAAATTAGATCGAGAAATGTCAGTTTTATCCCGTGTTCCCTTTCTCAGGGTCGAGGGCATACGTGGCATAGTGCATGTGAGAGGTCATGCCCACCTCTACCTCCCATAACCAAGGGCATATGTGGCATAATGCAGCTGAGAGGCCATATCCATTAAGAACAGCAGTCAATAACAAATTTAATTCCGAAATGTCAGTTTTACCCCTGTGTTTCCTTCCTGCGGGTCTAGGGCATATGTGGCATAGGTCATATGTGAGAGGTCATTCCCACCTCTAAATCCCAAACTTTGGACGTCACTCAGAACCTCCCGATTAGCCCAGCAGTCAATAACAAATTTACTCCCGAAATATCAGTTTTATCCCATGTGTGCCATTCCTGGTCTAGGGCATATGTAGGATAGTGCATCTGAGAGGTTATGCTCTCCTCTACCTCTCATACATTGGGTGTCGCTCAAAAATACCCAATAAGTCCAGCAGTCAATAACAAATTTGGTCCCCAAATGTCAGTTCTATCCTCTGTGTCCCCTTCCTGAGGATTTAGGGCATACATGGCATAGTGCATGTGAGAGGTCATGCCCACCTCTATTTCCCATACCTTGGACATTGCTCAGAAACTGCCAACATTGAAAATATCATCTGTATTTATCTGCCATCAATTAAGTAATTAGAGTCCCAACGTGGGAGTTATTTGACAAAGTAAAACACATACTGCTGTTTGTTTTAACAGAATGGCCTTACCTATTGTAATATATAATGACAGGTTGAAATTTGAATTTTGAATAGCCACACTCAACAATTTTAGTTACATGATGACGTCAAGTTTTTTAATAGTGTGTGAAAGAGCCCGGATACAGTGCACCCGGGGAGAAACCACCAGTCTTACACAAGTAGACTGGAAAACTATATCATAAACATCAGTTTGGTTTCAGCGGGACTCGAACCTGCGCTGACCAGAAGAGAGAAATTCCATGGTTCAAAGCGCTCTAAAAACTCGGTCACGGAGAACCATATAATTACAGATACAGAATCAAGAAATGCACACTTGTAATTCATACCCATGAAATAGGGGTGGATCAAAGCTTTTAAAACCATATCAGTGTTGTTGTTCAATATGATGATGGGCAGTGAGCGGTAACATAAGAACTCTGTAATTCCAATATTCGCTGGAGTAGCGCTCATTAAAACTTGTTTTCATACATCTCTTTAGATAAAAAATAAATATATTAGATCTACACCGGTTAACCTTTTAATCATTTCCTTTGGTTAGGTCCCCTGAGCCGAGGTCAATGGTGACCTATTTCGATCGTCTTTTGTCTGTCGTTGTCCGTCGTTTACATTTTCACATTTTCGACTTCTTCTCAGGAACCGGTGGGCCAATATTAACCAAACTTGACATATAGCATCCCAATGTAAAGCCGTATAATGTTTGCGAATGACAAGGGACTATGGCTCATAGGAGCCCTAAAAGGTCTAAAAAGGATCAAAACTTGGTGCATCTTTAGAAATCTTCTTCTCATGAGCCAATGATCAGATGACTTTCAAATTTTGTATGCGTGATTGTAAAGTCAATGTCTACAACGTTTGCGAACGAAAATGAAATCAGCCACTAGTGGGCGCTTCAACAACGCAGTGTACAATTGTATTTTAAATTGTTTGATAACTCAAAACTGATCGACTTTTTATATACAAAAAAGTTTAAGAAAGTTGTTAGAAATTATATAAGGATCATTTTGACAAAATTTCAAGGTCATGGGGTCAAAGGTCAAGTCATAGGCACCTAAGTAAACCTATAATATTTTTTGGTCAAATATTCGACATTTTTGACTACTTCTCTAGAACCATTGGGCCAATTTTGACCAAACGTGGCAAGAAGTATAACCATGTAAAGCCGCATAAAATTTGCAGATGAAAAGGGGCTAGGAACAAACGTGGCTAAATATAAAACGAATGAGTCAGCAGATATTTTTGATTTAATACATGTATCTCCAAAATGATTAAAGCTATGCAAAAACGTTACCATAAAATGAGCGGCTTGCAAATATCTACCAATATTTCATTTTGGTGAAAATTATCAGATCGATCCTTTTTGTGGAGTTTTCATGTATTGGGACGTTTTTTGACATTATCTTGAAAAGTATAATAGATAAAGTAAAAATGAAAGAAGCAAAAATGTTCAGCATGCAAAGATCTACAAATAAGTCAGCAGAGCTGAAATTGTCAGGTCAACCCTTATGGGCGTTATTTCCCCTTTTTAGTGGATTTCTCATGTTTTGGACAGTTTTGTCTTATTATCTTGAAAAGTATGAAGCAAACATGTTCAATACAGAATGATCTACATAAAAGTCAAAGGGTCGAAATTGTCCCCCTATTAAGAGGATTTCTCATGTTAAGACAGTTTTGTCCTGTTATCTTTAAAAGTATAATACATAGAGAGAAAGTGAAAAAAAGCAAAATTGTTCAGCAGTCAAAGATCTACAAATAAGTTAAGAGGTCCGAAATTATCGGGTCGAACCTTATTAGAAGTTATTTCCCATTTTATTGTCAAATTTGAGACGTTTTTGACTTCTTCTCAAGAACTAGTAGGCCATTTTTAACCAAACTAGGCATGTATCATCCCCATGCGAAGCCGCATAAAGTTTGTGAATGAAAAGTAGTAGGACCCATAGGGGCCCCAAAAGGACCAAAACTTTGTACATTTTCAAAACTTTTCTTCTCGTGAACCAATGATCATAATGACTTTCAATTTTTTTATGCATGATTAGTCAGTATCTACAAAGTTTGCGAATGAAAACGAAATTTAACGATAAACACTCCTATAGGGGCGCTTGAATAAAATAGGGTACAGTTGTATACAAATGTCTTAATAACTCAAAACTGATGGACTTCTGAATAGAAAGATATATGAGAAATTGTTAGGTATTATCTAACGGTCATGTTGACAAAATGTGAAGGTCATGGGGTCAAAGTTCAAGGTCACACACACTTAAGTAAACAGAAAGTATGTTTTTTGTCAAATTTTTAGACATTTTCGATTTCTTCTCAAAAACCAGTGGACTAATTTTAACCAAACTTATCTCAAAAATTTTCTCAGGTGACCGTTAAGTTTTTACTTTTTAGACTTGCATAGAGCTAGACTTATCAGAAAACATTTAATCAATGGGGATTATACCGAGATTTATCTCACCATGGCGCAAGGTGGCACACGATACGCTAAAGGCCCATGACCGGCGGTTTACGCTAAGCAAGGTTGTTAATTTTGTTTTAAATGATAATGTACTTTGCAAAATGCTTATATAAAGTTATTATCTCCCCATTAATTACTCTTCTAAGTGATTCTCTGTTTTCTGGTAATTTTAGTTTGAAGATCAAAAATGATTTTTACTTGTAGCGACAATAAATACAATCGGAGTTACGTAATATTCAACTTCAGATTAATAAGTTCCACATATGGGTTATGGTCATCTCGTACCCATTGCATCTCTTACAAAAGTGAATTGGTGGATTCGTACAGATGTTTTCGCTGACTCGTGCTCATCTTATAGGCTGCTTTTCACATCACTCGCCCATCGCCTGTTTGATTGTAGAATTATTTATGAAGGTATACGTGTACTTACCAACTAGGTAATTACCATAATGCCGTTTGGTATTGAAATACAACTATTATTATTATCTGTGGAAATGAATTGGCTTCGGAATTATTCGCTGGCAAAGGTAATTCTTTTAAAAAATTATGGTGCCAGGCCCAGATGTGAAAAGCAGCCTATAAGAAAGTGGCGACGCTTATAAAAATTCCAACATCTATCAAAAAATTAAATCCAAGGACTAATTGCAGTGCATGTGTGCACTAGTTTTGATTAGTATGTTTTTAAAATCTATCTTCAGAATTCATCTATATACACATTTTCAGCAAAACCTGACAAATCTCAAAATCCTTGTGCTTCAAGAGTTATCTCCCCCAGTATAGACTTGAACCATAAACAGTTATATCTAAGGGAAATAACTCTGACCGAACTTTGCACTTCTGATAGTAAATTCCTAAATAATCAAAACTTAATATTTTCCTAATTTGAAAAATAAAAAAGATAATTTTTGGCATGTATTCTGTAAATTGAAGGAATTCTATCAGTGCATTTTGAAGACATATTGAATTAGATTATAAAGAATTATGCAGTAAAAACCTTAAAAATGAGGTGTATGGTTACCATGAAAACATAAATAAATAAAATTTTCATTAAGATTTTTCTGTTTCTATATGAAATAGGATTAATTTAGCAAAGTTCATATAAATCTGTTACTATGGTTGCCCA
Organism: Atrina japonica; assembly: GCA_030159075.1. Classification (NCBI taxonomy): domain Eukaryota; kingdom Metazoa; phylum Mollusca; class Bivalvia; order Pterioida; family Pinnidae; genus Atrina; species Atrina japonica. Next base: position 129,370 of record BROG01001103.1, read on the forward strand.
TCATATTTTGATGCTTACAGAGAATTGCTCTTAAATAAAGATTGTATATAACAAAATAAATGAAAATAGAAAATGTAAATATCGCCACTTGATGTTTGCACCAGAAATGCACAGAGACTAAGCTGAATTTTCACATTGCGACTCATATCAAAAATATTGCATTAAATTGACAGACTAATTATTCAAAAAAATAAACTTGAGTTTAACGAACAAAAATGTTACAAGAGCAATTTCAGTGGGGTCCAGGATTTTTATTTTTAAAAAATCTGGGAAGCCTTTTCTGGGTTCAGTTTAGAAAGGTTTTCGATTTGAAAAATCTCTGAGAGGCCATTTTCTGGCTACAATTTTATATATATATAAAAGAAATAAATGCGATTTTAGGGTGGGGCGTGCGGCCCCCACGCCTGCTCTAAATCCGCAAGTGCCATGTCATAAACACATAATTTATAAACAGGCAGTGCCGGAGCGTGTCGTGCGCCACCTATGTAACAGATATGGGAGGTAACTGACAATGATCCCTATTGGATCTCGATCGTCATGAGCACATTCGCATTTCATACATACAGCGACTGATAAACATCTGTATTTAATTGTTTAAAGAGTAAACAATTATTGACTGGGTCTGAGAGCAACAGCAATTTTGTTGGCACCCGAGGTCTTGACTATTGCCCGACGCAAAGAGGGTGCATGCCAACGAAATTGCTGTTGTCCTCAGACACAGTTAATAATTATTTTGTTATACGGAACATGTTAAAATAATTATTTGTTTTTAGTAATTTCTTTAGGAAATTGTTCAAACATTCGTCGCTGAACACTAATAAATCATCTGGAGATATACCAGTGTTTGCTAAAGAATCTCCATGGACTTGACAGCGACCTCTATAACGTTTCTGTGTTTTTTACTGTCACGGTCGTTTAGAATGGGACTAATTCATGTACCACGTGATACCCGATTACGAGTGTGCGTGACTAGTATCTCTAATGGTGATGGAACATAAGTTTACGTAATCTTCCCGCTAAAATGACGTTAGCGCGGGATATTGTCTTCTAGCGTCATCACTAATAGAAACAATAACCTCGCACAAACGTTATTGGGTATCAGGTGGTATATGAATTAGTCCCATATTTTGTTCCTCATCGGAAATTGATGCCTCCATTGTTTAATTACACCAGATTCAGCTGATCAAAAAAGGTTCGCTGTGTCACTTGAAACATTAGCCAATCAAAATTGCAGTTGTATCAAACTCGCGGGAAATTCGAAATGCCACCTTGGAAATCACGTAAGGGCCAACAGTAAAAGTTAAAAGACCGAGCAGGAGAAACTTTTTTTGTAGGCAATGTTTAATAGCAAAACTGTTTTATATTTTTTCTTATAGTTTTATAGGGAATATTATACATGTATAACAATATACTTTGTTAATTAATGTAGCGTTGATAACCTACATTTAGGCTCAAGTGACGAAATCATTGATACATTTTGACGTCATTTTACGTATGCTGTCGGAAAGGTGCATTTGACTAAACTTGTACCATGATAAACCAATGTGTATTCTTCGAAATTTTTGCCATCTAGGTCTACCGATGATATTATTTTTCTTCATACGCATTCTTTGTACACGGGAATAGACAAAACAGTCATATTTCTGGTTTCTCCCATCTGTCTAAACACGCACTTAAACTTACGCAAAATGTTTGTCGATGAGTAGAGCAACCTTAGAATTTCTTCTTAACTTACGCAAAAAATTAGTAGGCGAAACGTTACGACGTTTGATGAAACAAGGTTAGATCTATGCAAAAATTGACGCTTAATAGAAAAGTTACGCAAAAACTTAGTTATGTACGGACTAACGATGTTTCATGAAACGGGTCCCAGATACGCAATTAAGTTTGAATTAAACTTCTTCCAGTATTTCATTCGAACACTACAGGATTATCGGATGATCGTTCAGCGTGCGTCTACAATATTTAGCACTTGGAAGGCAGGCGTGTGGTGCAAGTGAATTACAGACACGTTTCTTCAGAATGGGGTATGTATTATTTTATTTATCACGATATATTTATATTTAATACTAGTACGTGCAAAGTTGATTTATTGGTCAAAAGCACAGGTCACCTATTTAGTTTAAAACGTGCTATAGAGCGACCATCTATTTTACTGAATAGCGCGCTATAAAGTGTGCAACAGGCCATTTCAATGTTGTTTATATTTAGCGTCCACACTAAAATCAAAATCCTGTCTTTTTCTTAGGGAAAAACACACAACAACCGAAAAACACTAGACATTTTAGCACATTTAAAGGGAACATTATTTCACTTTTAAATAGACATACAGTGTATATACACAGTATCACATCTATTTGTTGATTTGTTTGTTGTAATTGTGGTTTTGGGGATGTGCGTTTTTTGATTTGTTGTTGTTTTTTTTTAATTTTATTTTTTTTTTTTTGCATAAGCATAACTTTCAATTCATTTTATGTTGAGACATACATCTCATCAGTGTCATTTATTATATATACAGTATACAATAGCATATAATATACTTTATAAATGTTGCGCGTGACGATGTCATATTAGTGATAAGACAATGATAGATTATTATTTATAAATTTGGGAACAAGTGCGAGTTATTGGCATTTTCATAGAACTGGATAATCAGACAACTTATTCAATCTGTTCTTCAAACTAGGAACTGTAATATCTTGTGATTAAGGCTCGGGTGGGTCTTAGAAACAACAGAACACGTCCA